>JXTB01000039.1:429670-447419 GCA_002914805.1 Parasponia andersonii
AAATACCATAATAAGAGTTATTATGTATTTATCATATTATTGGAGCTTAGATTATTTAGATCCATTAGGTCCCTTGTCTAGCTCAATTAAGCTCATTAATTGGTTGGTGGTATTTGTGAAATAAGTTTTATGAAACTGTGTAAAATAATGATTCTACACAGAAGTTGGTATTTTTATAAATAAGTTTCATGAGTTGGATATATTTATAAAAATGCACCCAAAGCCCAAATTGGAGAACAAGCCCAATCTTAATTGGACTAGAGTTAGCAGTTTTTGGTCCCAAATATATAAGATATATGAGAGGAAAATCTACACAGTAACTCAAATAGAGTCACACGCATATGGCATAGGGAGAGAGAGAGATTTCAGCCAACCTAGGCTAAGGGAGAGAGAAAAATGTTTCCTATAATTTCATAGTCTCATCTCACATCCCGATGTTCCATAGGATCAAGAAGGCGGTCTTGATCATTCTCCAACGAAGGTTTCGACTTGGTGCCCACTCACTTCGTCAACCAAGAGCAAGAACATAGACAAGAAGATCTAGGGTTGGAGGTTTGATCACCATCAATAAGGAGATCGAGGAGGAACACACTACAAGAGGTAAACCTTAATCTCATCTCTAGAGTTTTGTATCTAGATTTGATTTATGTTGTATATGATCCTGTATATGATGTATATGTGTTATATGGTTATGAAAACTGTTTTCATGAAAAATTTTAAAACCTAAATCTGCTGTTTTTTCCGCTGCGTTCATGATATGATCATGTATTTTCCATATCTGCATGCATGTATTGTTTTCCTAAGTGTTAGGTCAATTTACCAACACACTTCATATGGAGCCACACCCACACTGGTCTGGTAACTGTTATTATAAGCAAATTCCACCAAAGGAAGATGATCATCCCAGTTCCCACAAAAATCCAGTATGCAACAACGTAGCATGTCCTCAAGAATCTGAATGATCCTTTCAGACTGACCATCTGACTCAGGATGGTGAGCTGTACTGATATCCAACAGTGTACCCAATGCTTTTTGTAAGGCTCTCCAAAACTTAGAAGTGAACCTTGGATCTCTGTCGGAGACTATGCTTGAAGGCATACTATGTAAGCATATGATGTTCTTCTCATACAGTCTACTAAGCTTAGTAAGTGAGTAGTCCATCTGGATCGGTATAAAGTGAGCACTCTTCGTCAACCGATCAACTACCACCCAAACTACTTCATTCTTTCTCAAGGTCTTTGGCAAACGGGTCACGAAGTCCATTGTGATCTTATCCCACTTCCATTCTGGAATTGGCAATGGCTGAAGTAATCCAGCTGGCCTCTGGTGTTCAGCCTTGACTTGCTGACAAGTCAAACACTTAGCCACAAAGGTAGCTACATCCTTCTTCATCCCTTTCCACTAATACTACCGCTTTAAGTCTCGGTACATCTTGGTACTACCCGGATGTACTGCGAACCTTGATTTGTGAGCCTCTGTTAGAATGGTTTCTCGAATATTAGAGTCATTAGCTACAGCCAACTTCCCACTGAAAAGCAAAAACCCTTCTCTGTTAGTGCTCCAACCATCTAACTATTCATTATTCTGAAGCCGGTTCCAGGTTGTCCTCAACTCCCTGTCTTGCCACTGACTCCGTTGGACAGTCTGGAGAAGTGATGGTGAAATCATAATGTTGCTCAGGCAAGCAACCTCTTCATCCTCGAAGTACTGCAAGTTGTATTCATCAATCGCAACTGAGTTCCTCCAATCTTCAAACACCATTATAGCTAGTGCACCATGAGGCTTCCTACTCAGTGCATCAGCTACAACGTTGCCCTTACCAGGATAATACTATAGGTCGAAGTCATAATCCTCTATATACTCAACCCATCTTCATTGTCTCAAGTTCAGATCTTTCTAGGTAAAGAGGTACTTCAAACTCTTATGATCAGAGAATATGTCAAACTTCACACTATACAAGTAACATCGCCAAATCTTCAAGGCAAAGATCACTACTGCAAGCTCCAGATCATGGGTAGGATAGTTCTTCTCATGTGGCTTCAACTGACGAGAAGCATAAGCTATAACTTGACCATTTTGTATCAATACACATCCCAAACCTGTATTCGAAGCATCGGTATACACCACATAAGGTTCGCTACTATCAGGAATAGTAAGAACAGGTGCAGTGGTTAAACTCTGCTTTAACCTGATAAAAGCTTCTTCACTCTCGTGATCCCAAAAAAACTTGACATCCTTCTTAGTTAACTTCGTCAAAGGCAAAGCAATTCTCGAGAAATCTTGCACAAAACAACGGTAGTAGCCTGCCAATCCAAGGAAACTACGTACCTCTGTCATATTTCTCGGTCTTTCCCACTCCAGGACAGCTTCGATCTTAGTGGGATCGACTAAAATACCTCCGTGAGAAATCACATGGCCCAAGAACTTCACTTCTGACATCCAAAAGTCACACTTCGACTTCTTGGCATACCACTGATGATCTCTCAAGATCTTGAGTACTATCCCTAGATGTTCGGTATACTCTTCTTGAGTCCTGGAATACACCAGGATGTCATCGATGAAAATAACTACAAAACAATCTAAAAACGGCCTGAAGACCTGATTCATAAGATCCATAATACCTGCAGGTGCATTCGTTAAACCAAATGGCATCACCAGAAACTCAAAGTGACCATATCGGATTCTGAATGCTGTCTTAGGTATATCATCCTCTGTTATTTTCAACTGATGATAACAGGATCTCAAATCGATCTTTGAGAAGAACCTTGAACCACTGAGTTGATCAAACAACTCATCTATCCTTGGCAAAGGATACTTGTTCTTCACCGTTAATTGATTTAACTTTCTATAGTCTACACAGAGTCTCAACGAACCATCAGCTTTCTTCGCAAACAAAACAGGAGCATCCCAAGGAGCAGTGCTACTGTGAATAAAGCCCTTAGAAAGCAGGTTGTCCAATTGTTCTCCCAATTCTTCCATCTCAGCAGGCGCCATGCGATAGGCTGGAATAGAAACTGGCTGAGCTCCAGGAACTAGTTCAATTCAGAACTTGATCTCCCTATCAGGTGGTAACCCTGGTAAGTCTTCAGGAAACACCTCCGAATACTCACACACCACTAGAACCCATGGGTTTTGATCGTCTTTCCTCACCTCACCATCCATGGCAAACAAGTTCCCATAACACTCGAGTTTTTTCCTTCCACCTATGCACACTTTCAGAACAAGACTAGGTTTCAACGAAATCATCCCAGCTTGATAGACAATAGGTTACCTATCACCAGGAAAAAGAGTCACCCGCTTATTATGACAGTTTACAACAGCTTGATAATTTGACAACCAATCCATATCGAGTATTATGTCATACTGTCCTATCGGCAACACCACCAAATCAGTAAAAAGCTTCCTATCACCGACCATAACCCGACAAGACTTACACACACTAGACACATCGACTACTCCTTCCAAAGGTGTACCCAATGTCAATACGTAATCCAAATCAGAAAATTCCAACCCCAACAGTTGAGTAAACAATAAGGATTGAATGAATGTGATGCACCAGTATCAAACAAAATATGTGCCCAAGAGTGTGAAAGAGGGATCATACCATCAACAACACCTCGACTAGTGCGATCCTGAGTATCGTCT
Organism: Parasponia andersonii; assembly: GCA_002914805.1. Taxonomy (NCBI): domain Eukaryota; kingdom Viridiplantae; phylum Streptophyta; class Magnoliopsida; order Rosales; family Cannabaceae; genus Trema; species Trema andersonii. The sequence goes on from JXTB01000039.1 coordinate 433,316, forward strand.
GCCCCAGTAAAAGTATAGGCTTGGCCAGTCACCTTTCCTTTCCCCTTATTGCTTCTTCTCTGGCTTGGAAAACTACTGCTAGATCCAGGACCACTACTGCCATATCCGCGCCCACCCTGACTCCCTGAGGCCTGAGGAGTCGGAAAACTCTGAGTAAAACCCTGAGGGCGGTACTGATATTGATAAGGCTGAGAGGAAGTAAAAGCTTACGAAACACCCTGTGATTGTTGCAGAATTGCCTGAGTATTCTGATAAGAAACAAAACTGGACTGGCTCCTCCGTGGTCCTCCTGGAGAAAGAGGAGATTTCTGCAGAAAGTTGGGACACTCCTTCTTCCGATGACCCTGCTGGCCACAAACAAAACATCCTCTGTACGGACTGCCTCTGCCACCACCTGAAGAACCACTGCTGTTCGAGCTCCCGTTGTTCGGAGTACCCTGGGCTGACCACTGCCCTTGGTTCCTTCTGGTGGCTTTTCTGTCATTACCTCTCTGCTGGTTCCTCCTGGAATCCAATCCTTCTTCAATGGCCTTTGCTCGCTGGGCAGCCACTGCAATCTCAGGAAGAGTATGGAAAGTCTGAGTACCAATTCTGTTAAAAATGTTCCGATTCAGACGACTCCTGAACTTGGCAACTCGGTACTTCTCACTCGTACCTGGTCCAAGAGCAATACTTGCCAACCCAGTGAACTCTATCAGATACTCATTTACCGTTCTGTTACCTTGAATCAACATCTCAAACCAGTTCACAACTTCATCTTATTGATCCTCATTGGCATACTGGGCCTTGAAAATTCGCTCAAAGTCTTCCCAAGTTAAGCCCACTACATCTTGCATCCGTTCCATTATTTCCTACCAACGAATGGCACTCCCTGTCAAAGAGGTAACGGCAAACACAACCCAAAACTCAACCGGAGTACCAATGGCTTGAAAGTGCCTCTCCATCTTACGTAACCAAGAAATTGCCGTGAGAGCTTCTCTTCTCCCGTCAAACTACCCTGGCTGGAGACGTATGAACCATTGGAGATGATCAGCCTGATCCAACTGATGTTCCCTCGGAGCTGGAGGCTGATAGTCTGGATTGCTCATCTGGACGAATGCCTACTGCATTGCCTCAATCAGATGAGTGAAATCCGGACGAAGAGATTCAACACTTGGCTGGTGCCTCGGAACTCTTCTAGGAGGCATCCTTACAAGTCTGAAACAATATGCCAAACTGTTAATGCGATAATGATAAATGCTTGTCATAAAATCTACTTCAATCTAGTTTAATGGTGATACGTCCGAGCTATTAAACTCAAAGCTCCGATACCAAAAATTTTCTGTCACGACCCAAAACCCAGGCTAGTGGCAGAAGGGGAATTTCACAAAGATGAGAAATTCCTTGATTTATTTGAAAAGTGTCAAAAGATTTAGTTTCATAAAACAGTCCATTTAAATGAAATAATTAGAATTTTATTTAGTGAACTACTCCCACAGTTCGTATACACCATTAAACATAGACCGAATAATAATTTAAAATACGAAATTTCATCATCTACGTTAAAAATCAAACATCAGAATGACATACATAAGTTCACAGACAAAGATAGAATGTAGTAATCTTTGTTCAATACTAAACAAAACCCAAACAATCCAAACACCACGACTTCACACTCCGATTATTACCAAGATAACGAACTACAGTCAAGATGACCTCTTACTCCTCTTGATCTCCCAAGTCGTACTAGACACCACCTGAAGAAGGGAGGAAGTAGGTGAGCACAAAATGCCCAGTAGGAAAAACAAATACCTCGATCAAAATATTTTAGTGATGAAAAATTCTTGCAGGGTTAGTTTAGTCCAAAACATACATATATATATAATCCAAACCAGAAATCTATATATATATATATATATATATATATAAAGCAGCGTAATCAAAACCATTCAATTTATATGCACATGACACAAATCAACCTATACCAATGAGCTCTTATCCTCTCAGCTATGGAAACCTAGGATGATGGCACTAAGTATGCTTAACAGCCTGCCTGACACCTAAGCCCATACCTAGAGAGGATACCCGTGTGTCGCATACCAAACCTAGAGGGGCAACCGAATTGCCTATGCCTTCCAAATAAGGAGGTAATCAGAAGTAACAAAATCCCATGCGGGTTTACGGACTCTACACCGATAGTAGGGCATGCAGCACTACACTGTAAACCCACGATGCTAACACTGTGCTCATGTATGATCCTATGACACGTGCAATACAAAACTGAAGTGTGAAAATAATCATGTTCGGATTTTTTAATAAAATCACCATACTAGGTTTTATAGGAAAACGGGCCGCATAACGACCCTATTTTTAATATACCCAAAATAACCTGCACTCAGTAAATTCCCAGAGCAATACAATATGTATACATCATACAATCAATTCCCATCACAAATGTTCAAGAAGACCAAAAATCACATTTATTATCATATATTGCAGAAAATAAGTTTTATTCGAAAACGTTATAAAACAGAGGTAATTGAGTCCCTACCTCGCTCGAATAGTGATACCATGCTATCGAATCCTCAAAGTGTCGTTGACGATCGCCCGGAGAGTCGGGGATTAATTTCAAGCCCTTGATCCTATTGCGAAAGACCAACTTCTCAACAGAGCTTCAATTCCACAAACAGACCTCTTCACTGAATTCCTAGCACCCAAAATAGCTAGGTTAGACATATAACTTGTCCAATTCGGATCCAGGCCTACACCGGACCTGCGACACGTAAAACTAGGCAAAATCTCGACCGTCCGTTCTCGATTTCTGTGCTGGTCATCAAATATATGCAATATTTATATCAAACTTTCCCATTTTCCAAGTATAATCCAAAAATGATAACAAAAATACAATCCAACGGCCGGATCAAAAGGTCAAATTTAAACTCAAAATATCAAAAAATAGCAACTTTTGATTCAGGTATTATGGGATTAAGATATATATACCTTAATAGTCCTCTCGACAAGACGAATCCAACGGGTCCAGTTTGAGATCGAACGGAGGTCGAAATCGTTGCTGGCGACCAAAAATCCGAAATGCTCCACTTCGCCTTCTCCGGCAATGACGGCCTTTCTGGTGGTGGCTGCTGGTCGGTGTCGACTCAGCGCTGCACGGGAGAGCTTCATCGGCGGTCTGCGCAAGCGGACGACGGTGGAAGGCAAGCTGCGGCAGCTTCCTTGGTTCTCAGCCGAGCTGCACAAGAGAGAGAGAGAGAGAGCGTCGGGGAGGGGGGAAAGAGAGAGAAGAAAGAGAGAGAGGAAAAGAAACATGGCATCTATGGGGCAGTGCAATTTTTTAAAAATTGCACATAAATTCCCCAAATGTCAAATCTCTTTTAAATCAGTCCTCCAAAAATTACAATTTAGTCCTTCTGCACAAAACTTTTACAAATTAATCCCCCAATATTATATTCGAAAAATTAGTAAAATGTTCAAATTACCCTCCCAAAAATGGGTTTTTACAATTTATATTTACTTTTTAAGTAAATAGAATTTTAATTAATCATAAAGAACTACAAGCATTACTAGAAGAGCAATGCTATAAAACACCAATGGTGCCGAGCACCACAATGACATGTCTGTTTGTCACTAAATAATTTAATTAATAAACTATGTCCCATCTAAACCTCACATGAATTATAATTATGATTAACTAGTGACAGACTGATACATCATTATGGTGTTGGGTACTACTGGTGCCTTATAGCATTATTCTTACTAGAATTAGAGGTCATTATCATACTTAAAAACAAGTCTCTTATTGTCACACGGCATAAGCTATGTACTTACAAATTTAGCACGTGAAGGTATAATATTTGGCTCAATAGTAGTCAATGTCAAACACAATTTGCTTATCTACAACATAAAGTAAAGAGTGAGCTTGGAAGCTTAGGTAATCAAAGACAGCCTATAAGTCTAAGTGCAATGCATCATAATATATATATATATAAGTAGTATTTAACATAAAGCACAATTATTTAACTTACAACATAAAAATGGGAAACTCATACATTAATGCACGTGCAATGTAATTTTTAGGGGTTCGATGGTACTGTTGTCGGCTCAATATTAACGTACATTATATCATTGTATTTCATCATATCAACATATGATATTCATACTTTCCGATGTACGACTTGCGTGGCTACTTTACTATTACATTGATCGAGACTCAAGAGTCTTATATTACAATATCATATTCATTCTCATCATAAAATTTTATTGGGAATAATTAGAGCATAAAGAGGTGTCATAAATCTCTGATCCCAATAATAGTCCTGTAGTACCATTCTTCTCTACATGCCATTCCAATACAATTCAAATAAATATTTGCGGAAAATATCTCAATATATCAGGCATGTATTTATGGCCAACCATAATGTGAAGTTAACACGCACCAATATCAATATCCATAGCTTAGATATTTATAAGCATACTTATTCGTAAAAAAAAATCTCATAACATAATTGCAACATAAAAATTCATAGACATATAATTTATAGCATCATGTCAACTAAGCACATCAAAGAATTAAGTATCAACCACATAAGATACAAGGTAAAAGTATATATATCATTTAGAAATTCGTGTATCTCTGTATTGTAGTTATGTCTTTACTCACCAAATACGTTGAAACTAAAATATAATGGTATGAACGTCTTTATGACCTCACTTATTCCTACTTAAGTGATTCATTATTATACATAAGAAAAACATAATATAGATACATATTCTCGAGTCAAAATAGAGCCTAAGAAACTAAAGACATTTCTATCTTGACAAGTTTATCTCTTAAGAAATATAAACTCAATAAAGAAACAATAAAACTCAAGCAAGCATATATACTTGCTAACAAATAAACTGAGTTACTAACCTACTCAAATCTAATTATAACTTTATTTACTATAAGTACTCAAGCAAACACTTTAAAATTATAAGTCTAGTATGTCAATTAGGAGTTTTCAAATACGCAAGACCTTAAAGAATCAAGTTGGAGTCTTTCTTATAAATTTGGATCTTCTTTAAGTTATTAACTACACCACCTAATCATAAGCAAGAGCAAAACTAAATATACACTTAAACCCACACTATCTTTTATTCTCAGATTGAAGGTGCTCAGAATTTTCTAGACTAAACATGGTATTGTATAAAATTCATAATTTATTCTAGTAAGTTGAAAAAATTATAAAACTAGTAGCATATGAAACTAGACACAATAAGGTATCTTTAAAGATATAATACGATATATTTCAAAATTATTTTGAGGTCATAAAGTGGCCCATAATCAGGACCAAAACTATACATTAGATAAAAACTCGTAGTTTTACAAATATGATTTTTGAGTGATTAAAGGCTTACATGACCATTTAAAAGCATAGTTTATGCTCTTAAAGTAGTTTTCAAGAATAAAATTTCAGTAATTCGTAAGAGATGAAAATATATAGATTGCTCCAATTAAAAGTACTAAAACAATTTTTCAGCAACATAGTAAATTGCTCTAATTAAAGTATCAAAACAATTTTTCAGAAACATAGTAAATTTCAAAATTTCATAGTAAATCACATACCACTTAGTTTTAGATCATCTTAGCCTTCTTAAAAAAATTAAAGAACATGGAGTAACATACTAGAAACTCATATTTAACTAACTATAAAAACTCATGTAAAAATTATGTCATTTACTCTATGCTAAGAAAACAACAACTTAAAACCTGCATATTAAAGTCAAACTTATTACATTATGAGTCCTATACAAATCTGATTTTTGATGACATAAACAACAAAACCAGAGATATAAAGAGTCATAAAGCTTATATAAATAAGAGAAAACAAAATTACTCAAGGTATGCTCGTAACTTATTGAAATTAATTAGAAAAGAAAACCAATTTCGTCACATAACAAACATCAAATAAACAGACCTTTAAAATCATAATTTTTAGAATTAAAAAATAGCTAGAAATCATACGTTGGTTGTTATAAAGCTTAGACTCTTAAATAGCTTCACAAACTCAAGATTTGATGAAGACATTGGGGGGGATATTTTATAGTTTTTTGGCTAGATACGAATTTTGTATTTTTTTTTTTAACTTTAGAGAGAGAGAGAGAGTAAGAGAGAGAGATGCAAACTTTAATCAATAGAAATCATGGGTGGAAAGAAGGAGAAGAGGGGTTGCATGAAGAAAGCTTGAAGAATAGGAGAAAAACTCTGAGTTGAGTCTGACTTTTTGGGTAGACAGAACACACACTCTTGTTTCTTTCTTTTTTGGTTTTTTTTTTTCCCCAAAAAAATGCTTCTTCTAATTATTTACGAGTTTACCATTACTGAAAATAAGTCATTAGACTACTTTAAAAAATTTAGCTTAAACATATTTTAACCTAATTATAACTACTACATTTTTTTCTATTGATTATTTATTTATTCATTTCTAAACATGCAAATTGATTTATATACAACAAAAGCATAATCTAAATAGAAAATTAGCAAACACGTTTAAAACTTAATTCTAAGTACAAACACATTAATAAATTCAACATCCAAAACCAATAATGACAAGGAAAATAAAACTCCATAGACTCAATTCGAAAATGTTTTACTAATATTTTATTCATGAAATAAAATAAAGGATCGTTCATAGTAATTAAGTTGGCAAAATATATTATTTATATCATATAAGTCCATGTTTATACAAATATACACGGAATCGTATTTTTATACTGACTTACGAAATTAGGGCCTCACACCTCACACTTGTACGAGACAAGAAAGAGGAATTTATCAAAAATCATTCAGTAGATTTTGAATGCCAGGATTGAAAATTTGTAGTTCTCTCTTAATATAAATATCAAGGTGGATTTTGAATTATAGGACTAATTTTGCATAAAAAAATATGTTAAGATCAATTGTCCATTGAAAATACGGAAAGAAAAACATAAAAATTCTCCCTTCAACAGTGTAGATATAGATTTGTAATCAATAGAATGCAGAAAAGAAGAGAAAGAAGCAAGGAGAGGGTGAGCATAGTTAAAAGTAGAGAGAAATTAATGAACTATTCAATTAGAGAATAATTTAGGAATAATTAGGGGAGCAACAAGTAAGTTTAAATTTTGAATTTTAATGGAAAGAGTAGTTTTAGAAATAGTGTTGCAAGAATAAATATAAGAATGATAATAGAGGCACTGATAAAGATAGACAGAATACATGGGATAATAATATAATTAACCCCAGTTCTTATCACACCCATCAAACACCCTCAATATCTCGCTCCATACTCATTGTTAGGTATCAACTTGTGACGTAAATTTTAAGAAATCAAATTCTTTTATCGTTATTTTTAGTCTATTATTAATAGCAAACAAGAGATCTTTATCTCTATTATTGTATACACCAATGAATTCAATTCACAATCTCCCTGAAAATATATATATATATATATATATATATATATATATCACGGTCTTGAAGAGGTTAAAGAAGAGGATAAAAGACCAGAGTTTTGAAAAAGAACATAGGAAAAATAATTGATAGGTGGAAAAAAAGAAAAAAGTAGGGGAATTTTCATGTGCTAGAGCTGAGAGTATTCACTAGTCACTACGTAGTATAGTACTCTCGGGCTTTTGCCAAGTCATCCCTTAGCACTCCAAATAACTTGTCGGTTGGGAACTTCATAATGATGTGGTATGTCAATACTACTGCTTTAGATAGCATTGAGGATTGATTATCCTATGGTACGAGGACTTTGTGTGGACGACTGAAAAATCCACCATTTGATTCAACTGAGCCAGAAACCTCCTTTTCGTAACGGGAAGGCTTATTGACCATCAGCCCATGCACACTCCCTAGTAAACCAATAATGAGTTTGTCTTGGTTAGGCAGACCTTTTCGCCATCCATCTTCGGCTTTCGGAAGTTTTCGGTAAAGATGACATTGGCGAAGCTTTCACTATTTATGAGAATCAGGAATAATTTGTTGTTCGTGATCCTCATTTTTACAACTATTATGTCAGAATACAGGTATAATAACAATCTGACTTCCCTATCTGTGGATGTGATTGCAACATTTCTAGATTGCAAGTATGTTGCAATGTTCTTATATGTTCTGATATGATGTCCTACTTCTATTTTATTTTGCTTAGTAGAATTTATACAAGCCATGATTTTCATCATGTGCTTTTTTCAGTCTGACCGGGTTTTATCTTCAAATATATGAAAGCTATAATGGCTGCAAATTTGGAGATGTTGGCCTTGCTATTAAACAACTCGTTGCAATACTTCAGACATAGATAATTTAATATAGCATTTTGTCATTTCATTGGAATTCTCCTAGTTTCTAAATGTGTCCCATTCTGCCTAAATGATTCAAGATTAGACTTAGGATAACATGTGGCCATCGGTATCCACTTGTATTTCTTAACTTGAACGGAGTTGTATATTACATTTCCAAGTAACATGACTATCTGCATTAAGTTTTTTTCTTTTACAAGATAAGACAAAGATGACATAGCCACATTTGCTAAAAATTAAGAAAATCAAGCATGAGTAAAGCATCTTTGACAATTACTTAGAATAATGATGTATGAATGCAGAATGCATTTGTTATATAATCCACAGGAACTAGCAACATATTCAATGGTAATCTAACCTTGCAAGTAATATACCTCTTAGAAAAGAATATACCATTTTCTAGTTAGACAGAACTCTCATAATTTTTATTTTGAAAAAATAAGGAAATTCTTTATTGTTTGCTACAATAGGAGCAATACAATCAAAAGAATTTCCATTATAAAATAAAGAAAATAATACGGAATAAATGATGTGTAACATTTGTGTAGGTTGCTTGATTCCAAAAATGAGGAATAAGCGACAAGAGTAACACTACCATCTCTCAACAGAGAGTTCGCATCGCATCATTGACATTAACTTTATTACTAGATAAAGTTGAGTTCATCAAACTCACAACAAATATATAATCAATTTTAAACAATGGCCCAATGAACCCAAAAAAAATACAAGATCTAGATATTCACGAAGTAGAGCAGCAAAGATCCTTCCTTCATCATATCAAAATATATCATTAGTCCTATTAAAGTCCATCTTCGTGAACAATAATGAAAATCTTTGAGATTTGAATTATAAAAAATTCAGACTTAGAGAAAAATTACAAAAAGTAACAAAATAGAACAAAAATATTCACAAATATAAAATATGATAGGACTAAACTCCTATAATAATAAATCTACGAGGACAAAGACCTTCTGTGGTGCCCAAGATTCTCACATGCATATTGAACCAATAATAAATATGTTCTAATTGCATATTAGGCATCTAGAAATCGTTAATACTAGTTTTGTAGTAAGATACCCATTCATTATGTTATGTACATTTACATACATATTATTACACTAATGATTATCGAAGTGTCCCAATACAGTGTAAAGGTTCAATACCCTCCGAGAGAGAGAGCTCGGTATGCTAAAAGAACAAATAATATAATTATGAATGTAATACTATATTTGCATTGTTAATTGGAGTGTAATTTACTTATTTGTATGCATAATAATTGGATATGGGGCTAGGTTCCACCAAATTACAATAAGAATGGCCATATAGGATCATAAGTCAAAGTATGACTAGTTTTCACTTTCTAAGGTAGGATTCACCAACTTTGGCTACATTTGGGTGTATAGAGTGACCAGCAATGTGGTGACTATGGTAAGAATGTTTTAGAGCTGGACACATGGAAAATAATGTGTAAAATACCCAAAATACCCCTTAGAATTTAAGTTATACCTTTTCTTAGCCATTAAGTGTTGATTTTGTGTCAAATCTGGTCATTTGCTTTCCCTTTCTCTCCAACCATGACCTGAAACTCTCCAATGCTTTTTCTGACTTCTCTCAACTTTTCTCAAATATTTCCAAGAGTTTCCAATTGGTAGAACTCAAATTGGAGCCCTAGAAAGCAAGATACACCAAAACTAGTCAAAGTAATTCTATTAAGTTCTTCTTTTTAAGTCTTGTCTTTTAATTTCAATTCTCTGCTTGTTCCCACTTAAATAATGGTTTCTTCAGGTCTTCTTAAGTCCAAAAATCTAATTCTAAGCTTAGAGAATCAGTTTGATGGAGGTAAAAGGCAAGAAATCTAACAAAAGCTCAAACTAGTCAAAGTGAGCATTATGTACGATTTTGAACTTATAGTTAATTTCTTTTGTATTAGCCCTTAAACCAAAGTAATTATTTGGTGAATAATGATCCTAGGAACCTTATATATCACTAGAAACATAAAATTTAGATGGAGGATTAAAGTTAAACCTAAGGCCCCAAAGATTGCTATTTATGGATTTAAGTGTTTCCATGTGTGGCAGATTAAGTTTTTCATATTTGTAATCTGATTTCTTAAACTTATAGTATATATTTTATTGATTCTATTAGTTATTACACTTATTTGATGGCTGGTTATAATGGCACATAAGTGTAAAAGTTGTTTAAACTTTGTAAAAGATTGAAAGGAATTCAAATGCACTTAGGTTGTTCCAAATGATCCTCTTTGATGTGTATATGTGGGAATTAGATTGTTAATTGTTATGGCAGGTTTAAAACCATGATTTTAATTATATGGGAATGTCTCTAAAATAGGGGAAGTGCTGTCCAAATATTTTTAAAATGAAATGGCACCATTTAGGAGCAAATGGACTTGTTTTTACAAAATTATGTGTCATTTTGGATCATTTTGTGCTAATGAACTAGTATTCATATTTTAAATACTTTTGAACAGTTTTTCAATGCTAGTTATTGACTACCAAGTACCTTAAGTGATTTATATGCTTCTGAGTCATTTTAAGATCAAGTTTCCTAATCTGGTGAAAGTTGTTATTTCGATATTGTTCAAGTATCTTAATGCTTTCTTTTTTTGTAAAATGTGCATGTTGAATAATAGTAATTTATGACAGGTGATTAGCACACTAATTTCTAGAGGATATTGACTCTTTCCACCATCAATTCCTATTCAGGACACGAGGTAAGTAAAGACTTACAACTGTATCATAAGAACTATATGGAAGATGTATTTATGTGAAACTTACTTATTCCTGAAAGTTATGAAATGGCGTGTGCATGGCATGTTTTGCATGCAAATGGAGACTTTTATTATAAGAGTATTTGAAAGTGAGTACCATTGTACCAATTTTATAAGATAAGTTTTAATGGCAATTGTTAGTTTGTCGGAGCTGGATAGGTAAGTCTGTTGATGCAGACTCTCCCGTTGAAGTGGGATTTGCGGATCTTATGATGTGTCTCGTTGAAGCGGGACAATATTAGCGTGGTGTGGGATGCCCCTTTGATGAGGGAAGGAGTTTTCAAAAAAAAAAAAAAAAAACCTCACACGACGGTCGCAACTTATTTTACTCTTGGCCAGAGTCCGTCTAATGTTATCACGGCCTATCGATTTACGGGACAAGCAATGTGCTAAAGGGCCCAACTAAGAATAATTTTTAAGGAAAATACATGGACTTAAATGTTTAAGAAAGAAAAGGGTACAATGGGAACTTTATGATTTTCAAAGCATTCATAAGCATGCATAGTTTTTACTTACTGAGCTTTAGCTCATTTTAGTCTTGTAATGCAGATGAGGAGGCACATTTTGGTATTGACTAGCTGGTTGTCTGACTTGCCTTTTGTCACCACGATCATACAGATGTAGACGAGTTTGACCTGTGGGTGACATTTTTTGTTTTAAGATATTTTGGTAATGTAAATACTACTACTGATGGTAAAATCGACTGGTAAAAACCTCTTTTGATTGTATATTTTGTAAAGACACTTTTCACAAGAAATGCCATGCAGTTGCTTTTGTTTAAAGGTTTTACAAAATTCAAAAATAAATGCCCGCCTTTTTATCAAAATAAAAGATAATGTGTAAGAAAGAATAATACTTCATAGTTTGCTTGTATATGACAATATGGTTAAACTAGAGGGTGTTACACTGTTGGTATCAGAGCGGAAGTTTAATCGTTTCTGAAGACTGTCTACATTGGTTTGATCATGTGACAAAAAGCTCAGTCAACCAGTAAGTTTTAATTTCCTGTGTTAGCATTAAATTTGATGCCATATGTTATGTCTTTATTATTGGCTGTTATGCATGGATGTAAGTGAAATAGAAACTATACAGGGAATCATGCCAAGGCCTAAGGGTCAAACAAGTGAGTGAAGGGATGATAAGACAAGTGCTACTGAAAATAAGATCAATAAGGATGTTGTTATAGGAAGGTTGATAGAGTTGGTTGAGACACAAGCAAGACAGTTAGAAAGGCTTATAGAAAGGGAGGAAAGGCGTGGAGATCATTCACTACCATAGGCTATAGTTAGACAAGAAAATTATGAACCCGCTTGTGAGATGTTTAGAAAGAATAAGCCTCCATCTTTCAAGAGTGAAACTGATCCACTACTGGCAGAAGAGTGGGTTAGGAGTATTGAGGGTAGTTTCGATTACATTAGAATCCCTGATGAGGAAAAAGTTTCATGTGCCACTTTTATATTCCAGATGGATGCTAGACACTAGTGGGATTCTATGAAGTCTATCATTGACACTACCAAGCTTACTTGGGAGCAGTTTAAGGAAATATTCTACAAAAATATTTCAGCAATACACATAGGATGTTGAAGGCTACTGAGTTTGTTAATCTGAAATAGGGAAGTATGTCTGTTAGTGATTACATAAAGAGATTTGAAGAGTTATCTCAATTTGCTCCGCACATGGTGAGTACTAATGAGCTAAAAGTAAACTAGTTCCTTCAAGGCCTCAAAGCAGAAATTTATAGGGATGTTAAAATATCTGCTCATAAAGATATGCCATATGCTGAGGTTGCAGACAAAGCTCTTGAAGCAGAAGAGGCCGAGCTAAGGGTTATAAGAGCTCAGGAAATTCGCAGGAATATTAATATAGCAAAGAGAAATACAACTTTTGGAGGAGGATCTCAACCAGGGGCTAGTGGAAATAAAAGAAAGTGACAATAGAATCAAAGAGAAAGACAAAAGCCACAGAAACGCCAAGCAATAGGCCAACAGACATAATCAGCTACTACTCAGAGGACTGTTTGTCCTAAATATGGGAAGAATCATCGTGGAGAATGTCTGATGGGTTCTGGTGCTTGCTTCTTGTGTGGAAAATCTGGACACTATGCAAAGAATTGTCCGAATACTACAGATCAGCAGAAGAAAGTCTCAGCTCGTGTATATACAATGACCAAAGAAGATGCCGAGGCGAACCCATCTGTTGTAGTAGGTGAGATTCTTATCTTTGGTATTCCTATTCATGCATTAATAGATTCAAGGGATACACATTCGTTTGCATCACCTGCATTTGTGAGAAAATTGGGCAAAACACCAGAGTACTTGAATTTCAAATATTGTGTAACCATTCCATCAGGAGAAGTTTTATTATCTGATCAAGTTCTCAAGGCATGTCCAATCCAAATAGCTGGTAAAAACTTGTGTGTAGATTTGATAGTATTGGATATACAAGATTTTGAAGTTATCTTAGGTATGGATTGGTTATCAAAATACCATACTACTATTGATTGCTATTTGAAGAGGGTAGTGTTTCAGCCACCAAGTACAGAGAAGTTCACTTTTGTTGGTACTAGTGGAAACTCGATGATTCCAATAATCTCCTCAATAAAAGCAAGGAAGTTACTAGAAAAAGGATGCATGGGTTACTTGGCCAACATAATGGGTACTAGAGAAGAGTTAAAGGTGAAGCCTGAAGAAGTGCCAGTAGTGAGTGAATTTTTAGATGTATTTCCTGAAGATTTGTCTCGGTTACCACCTGATAGAGAGATAGAGTTTGTTATTGACTTATTGCCCGGTACGGCTCCTATTTCGAAAGCACCTTATAGAATGGCTCCGGCAGAGTTAAAGGAATTGAAAGTACAGTTACAAGAGTTATTAGACAAAGGTTTTATTCACCCAAGCTTTTCACGATAGGGTACTCCAGTTTTGTTTGTAAAGAAGAAAGATGGGACTATGAGGCTTTGCATTGATTATAGGGAGCTGAATAAGGTCACAATCAAAAACAAGTATC
>JXTB01000039.1:448322-471137 GCA_002914805.1 Parasponia andersonii
GTTGAGTTTGTAGAGCAGTGTCTCACATGGCAGCAAGTCAAAGCTGAACATCAAAGACATGTTGGGAAATTAAAGCCTTTGAACATACCTGAATGGAAATGGAAAGAGATTGCTATGGATCTTGTTGTTGGACTTCCTAAGACAACTAAGGGACATGATGCTATTTGGGTGATTGTGGATAGATATATCAAATCAACTCATTTCCTTCCTATTAGAATAACTTATAACTTGGACCAGTTCGCTCAGTTATATGTTCAGGAGATTGTGAGACTACATGGTGTTCCAAAAGTTATCATTTCTGACCGAGATTCTAGATTTACTTCGAAATTTTGGAGGAGTGTTCAAGAGGCAATGGGCACAAAATTAGCATTTAGTACAACTTTTCATCCTCAATCTGATAGGCAATCAGAGAGGACTATACAGACCCTTGAAGATATGCTCAGAGTTTGTGTGTTGGATTTCCATGGATCTTGGAGCAAATACCTGCCACTTATAAAATTTGCTTACAATAACAGTTACCAAGCTTCCATTGAAATGCCCCCATATGAAACATTGTACGGAAGAAAGTGCAGATCTCCTATTCATTGGGACGAGATGGGGGAGAGAAAATTTCTGGATCCAAAATTAATAAGAGAGACAAATGAGGCAGCAGAAAAGATTCGAAAAAGGATACTAACTGCTTAAAGTAGACAAAAACGTTATTCAGATCCTCAAAGAAGAAAACTAGAATTTAATGTTGGAGATAAAATATTCTTGAAGGTTTCTCCCATGAAAGGAATCATGATGTTTGGGAAGAAAGGAAAGATAAGTCCCAGATATATAGGTCCTTTTGAGATACTCGGAAAAGTTGGAGATGTTGACCATAGACGCGCTTTGCTGCCATCATTGTCGAATGTATACAATGTATTTCATGTCTCTATGTTAAGAAGGTATATTTCAAATCCTTCACATGTTCTGAATTTTGAGCAATTGGAGCTAAATCAAGATGTGAGTTATGAGGGACATCCAGTGAAGATTTTGGATACAAAAGAAAAAGAACTTAGAAAAAAGAAAATCCCTTTGGTCAAAGTATTGTGGAAGAACTATGAAGTGGAAGAGGCCACATGGTAAAGAGAGGAAGAGATGAAAACTAAGTATCCACACCTATTTGGGTAAGCAAATTTCGAGGACGAAATTTTATAAGGAGGGGAGAATTGTGGTGCCCAAGATTCTAACATGCATATGAAGTCAATAATAAATATGTTCTAATTGCATATTAGGCATCTAGAAGCCGTTAATACTAGTTTTGTAGTAACATACCCATTCATTATGTTATATGTATTTACATACATGTTATTACACTAATGATTGTCGAAGTATCCCAATGCAGTGTAAAGGTTCAATAACCTCAGAGAGAGAGAGAGCTCGGTATACTAAAAGAACAAAGAATATAATTATGAAAGTAATACTATATTTGTATTGTTAATTGGAGTGTAATTGACTTATTTGTATGCTTAATGATTGGTTATGGGGCTAGATTCCACCAAATTACAATAAGAATTGCCGTATAGGATCATAAGTCAAAGTATGACTAGTTTTCACTTTCTAAGGTAGGATTCACCAACTTTGGCTACACTTGGGTGTATAGGAGTGACCAGCAATGTGGTGACTACAAGAATGTTTTAGAGCTGGACACATGGAAAGTAATGTGTAAAATACCCAAAATACCCCTTAGAATTTAAGTTATACCTTTTCTTAGCCATTAAGTGTTGATTTTGGGTCAAATCTGGTCATTTACTTTCCCTTTCTTTCCAGCCATGACTTGAAACTCTCCAATGCTTTTTCTGACTTCTCTCAACTTTCCTCAAACATTTCCAAGAGTTTTCAATTGGTAGAACTCAAATTGGAGCCCTAGAAAACAAGATACACCAAAACTAGTCAAGGTAATTCTTTTAAGTTCTTTTTTTTAAGTCTTGTCTTTTAATTTCAATTCTCTGCTTATTCCCACTTAAATAATGGTTTCTTCAGGTCTTCTTAAGTCCAAAAATCAAATTCTAAGCTTAGAGAATCAGTTTGGTGGAGGTAGAAGGTAAGAAATCTAACAAAAGCTCAAACTAGTCAAAGTGAGCATTATGTATGATTTTGAACTTATAGTTAATTTCTTTTGTGTTAGCCCTTAAACCAAAGTAATTATTTGGTGAATAATAATCCTAGGAACCTTATATATCACTGGAAACAGAAAATTTATGTGGAGGATTAAAGTTAAACCTAAGGCCTCAAAGATTGCTATTTATGGATTTAAGTGTTTTCATATGTGGTAGATTAAGTTTTCCATATTTGTAATCTGATTTCTTAAACTTATAGTATATATTTTATTGATTCTATTAGTATTACACTTATTTGATGGCTGGTTATGATGGTACATAAGTGTATAAGTTGTTTAAACTTTGTAAAAGATTGAAAGGAATTCAAATGCACTTAGGTTGTTCTAAATGATCCTCTTTGATATGTATATGTGGGAATTGGATTGTTAATTGTTATGGCAGGTTTAAAACCATGATTTTAATCATGTGAGAATGTCCCTAAAATAGGGGAGGTGCTATCCAAATATTTTTATAATGAAATGGCACCATTTAGGAGCAAATGGACTTGTTTTTACAAAATTATGTGCCATTTTGGATCATTTTGTGCTAATGAACTAGCATTCATATTTTAAATACTTTT
Source organism: Parasponia andersonii (assembly GCA_002914805.1). Lineage (NCBI taxonomy): Eukaryota > Viridiplantae > Streptophyta > Magnoliopsida > Rosales > Cannabaceae > Trema > Trema andersonii. Next base: position 451,026 of record JXTB01000039.1, read on the forward strand.
GAACAGTTTTTCAATGCTAATTATTGACTACCAAGTACCTTAAGTGATTTATATGCTTCTGAGTCATTTTAAGGTCAAGTTTCCTAATTTGGTCAATGTTGTTATTTCGATCTTGTTCAAGTATCTTAATGCATTCTTTTTTTGTAAAATGTGCGTCTTGAATAATAGTAATTTATAACAGGTGATTAGCACACTAATCTCTAGAAGATATTGACTCTTTTCACTATCAATTCCTATTCAGGACACGAGGTAAGTAAAGACTTACAACTGTATCACAAGAACTATATGGAAGATGTATTTATCTGAAACTTACTTATTCCTGAAATTTATGAAATGACATGTGCATGGTATGTTTTGCATTCAAATGGAGACTTTTATTATAAGAGTATTTGAAAGTGAGTACCATTGTACCAATTTTATAAGATAAGTTTTAATGCCAATTGTTCGTTTGTTGGAGCTGGATAGGTAAGTCTGTTGATGCAAACTCTCCTGTTGAAGCGGGATTTGCGGATCTTATAATGTGTCTCGTTGAAGCGGGACAATATTAGCACGGTGTGGGATGCCCCTTTGATGAGGGAAGGCATTTTCAAAAAAAAAAAAAAAACCTCACACGACGGTTGCACCTTATTTTACTCTTGGCCAGAGTTTCCGCCCAATGTTGTCACACGCTATCGACTTATGGGACAAGCAATGTGCTAAGAGGCCCAACTAAGAATAATTTTTAAGGAAAATGCATGGACTCAAATGTTTAAGAAAGAAAAGGGTATAATGGGAACTTTATGAGTTTTAAAGCATTCATAAGCATGCATAGTTTTTACTTACTGAGATTTAGCTCATTTTAGTCTTGTGATGCAAATGAGGAGGCACATTTTGGTATTGACTAGCTGGTTGCCTGCCTTCTCTTTTGTCGCCGTGATCATACAGATGTAGACGAGCTTGACCTGTGGGCAACATTTTTTGTTTTAAGATATTTTGGTATTGTAAATACTACTGCTGATGGCAAAATCGACTGATGAAAACCTCTTTTGATTGTACATTTTGTAAAGACACTTTTCACAAGAAATGTCATGCAGTTGCTTTTGTTTAAAGGTTTTACAAAGTTTAAAAAAAATTGCACACCTTTTTATCAAAACAAAAGATAATGTTTAAGAAAGAATAATACTTCATAGTTTGACTGTATATGACAATATGGTTAAACTAGGGGCTGTTACACCTTCGTACGAATAGAAAGATTATTGAATAAAAACTAAAGAAATTCTACCACAGAAGGAAATCCTCCATCTCTGGAGAGGAAGATAGGGTAGAAATCAAGAGAAAAGTCAAAAGAAATTGTTGTAGCTAGAAGATGAAGTTTTTTGACAAAGAATGCATGGCTAGGGTTTTTTAATCAAGCAAATAAAGTAAAATGGAACTCTCCCAATTAATACTGACTAAATAACTCATATATGATATTAATAACTACGAGTATGTTTTGGTCTACGCATATATCAATAATAACTCTTGGTAGGATAATAATAAATCATAATGAGTATACAATCTTAATTTGGTCCATTACATTTGTCTAATATATCTTATAAAAGAATCTAATCTAGTAACCGACCGATCTACATAACCTTTATATGGGGTGCTGTACAAAATATCTTACTAATGAGTAATTATGAAGACCATAGGTATTTGCCAACAAAACTTAATATATTGTAAACCGCTGACTTATCTAAAATGATCTACCAGGTTTTCCAAATACGATTTAGAATCCTAAATCATTTTTATTATGCATGTACTTATGATATTATTGAATGGCACTTGCTATCTTACAAAGCACGTTGCTTAGCAATGCCAATTGATACCATCTCCTAATTAATACAAAAAAAAAGAATAATCCAAATTTATGGTCCAGTTCTAGAAAATAAAAATTATCTCTGAGAAAAATTGAAGTTTCACAAGTTGCTCCAATAAGTTCCCCATTGCCCATGTCCACATGTAATTTAGAAGATAATTTATTTAAAGTTAGCTGATCAGTTAAAGTCTGCCTGAATACACTTTTATTTATTATTTTCTATTTAAACAAATAAAAATTTACAATTTTTTTTGGCAAACATGCTTGGTAACAATGTTTGTGTTTTCTATTTTAAAACATTGTAAATAAAATTTTTTAAAATAATTTTTTACTTCTAAACAAAAAGTTAAACCAGAAAGTAGTATTTTTCTAAATAAAATTTTTAAGTGGAATTTTTGTAAATAAACTTTCATAAGTGATATTTTAAAAATAAAAGCTTAAAAATAGTAATTTTTGTAGATGGTATTTTTCAAAGCAAATTTTGAAAGTGGTATTTTTCAAAATAAAATTTTAAAAATAAAATTTTTATAATTAATTTTTATTATTACCAAGCATGCTTTTCTTTTTTAAAAAATTAAAAATGATTTGATGTATTACCTATAAAGTTTTTTAATTTTAAAATTTAAAAACATAAAAATTTTTGTTTTTGTTTTCAATTTTTATATACAAAAATTGAAAGTGTATCCAAACATGGCATTAGTTAATTCAAATTTTCCATATCCAATTTGAATCCTGATTTTAAAATTAAAAAACTACCTATAATTTAATTTTTATAATCACATTTAAGAAGTCTAAGATTAACACACCATCAATTTTTCTTAATTAAATAAGTTATTAAAATTCAAATATAGGAAAAGAGTTTCAGAATTTTAAAACATTGTCAAAATTGGTGTTCTAATAATCGTTGGGAAACAATTATCGGCAACCGTTTGTACTCTGGGCCGTGCCGAGAACAGTTCAAGAGGGCCATAAGCCTGTGTTTTACACGTGTATCATAGGATGAGGGAACCTAATCCTTTGGTGCCGTAAGATTTAGGAGAGGCAGTCGTCGGTCCATGACCTGCATGTGAGCGGATCTTTTGATGGTCATAACTTGCATGCATTGCCCATGTAGGCCATGTTTAGTGCGCCGTATTGTATTATATTGTGTGCATTGTATTGTATTATATTACGTGTATTGTATTGTATTATTCTATTACGTTTGGTTTTGCATTTGTATTAAGATATTGTATTAAGTTAATTCTGAAAAATATTATTTTCAAAAATTTATTTAGAAAAATACTATTCTAAAAAAATATTTAGGAAAATACCACTTGTAAAATTATCACTTTTAAAAAAATTATTTACAAAAAAACCACTTTTTTCTATATATTTAGAAAAATATCACTTTTAAAAATTTATTTAGAAAAGTACCAGTTTTGAAAAGAATAAAGTGATGTGAGAGAGAAAGTAATGAGAGAGAAAATTAAGAGGAGAATGAATATTGTACAATACTAAGTTAAAGTTAAAATTATGTAATACAGATTTTTTATTCTGTATTAGATAATACTCTTTGTGTTGTATTAAATTTTGATGTCGTATTAAATAATACAATACAAAAATACAACCAAACACAGTATTATATTTAATTAATACAACACAAAATCTTTATATAATATACCAAACATGATCTCCTGATGATTTGCATTGGGCATGTGTGCTAAATGCATGGGTGGGTAAAAGCCTATGAGAACACAAGGGCTGCTTAGGCCTACACATGCCTTGGGGCTTATGTTGTGTCCCCGTGCGGGCCTTTGGCCTAATGTGCATGCTAGTGGGTATAGCCTACTAATCTTATTTGTAAGCCTACGTAGGCGTATGTTTGCCCGTTGTCCTAAACCCTAGCCCCTCCTATCTTAAACTCTTTCTTTTTCAAAAATTTGGTGAATCAAATTCTTTAGGAATCCATTGGTGCCGATTTCAATTCTCCAATTACAAGAAAAAAAAATCTTAGATCTAATTGCAAAAACAAAATCAAGGGAGAAACATGACAAAGATATATCACCTTCTTTGTTATACAGAAAAGTAAACTTACATTTTGTAGAGTCGTAGAGAGGAATTAATATACCATACTAATATTATAACACTTTTATTTCTGAATCCCTTTGTTTAATTATAAAAAGAAAAAATTGTAATTATTTACCATACATCATAGGTAAAGAATATAAATCATATAGAAAACCTAAAATGTTATCTCATCTAATGTTATCTCATAGAGCTTAAATCTAAAGCCATCATAATACTAAAGGTTATGAATTAACATAAAATGTGTATTAAAAGCAAGGTTCTTAATTGTAGTGCCCAAGATTCTCACATGCATACTAAGCCAATAATAAATATGTTCTAATTACATATTAAGCATCTAGAAGTCATTAATATTAGTTTTATAGTAACACACTCGTTCATTATATTATGTGCAATTACATACATGTTATTACACTAATGATTGTCGAAATATCCCAATGCAGTGTAAAGGTTTAATATCCTCAGAGAGAGAGCTCGGTATGCTAAAAGAACAAAGAATATAATTATGAAAGTAATACTATGTTTGCATTGTTCATTGGAGTGTAATTGACTTATTTGTATGCCTAATGATTGGTGATAGGGCTAGGTTCCACCAAATTACAATAAGATTGGCCATATAGAATCATAAGTCAAATTATGACTAGTTTCCACTTTCTAAGGTAGGATTCACAAACTTTAGCTACACTTGGGTGTATAGGAGTGACCAGCAATGTGGTGCTATGCTAAGGATGTTCTAGAGCTGAACACATGGAAAGTAATGTGTAAAATACCTAAAATACCCGTTAGAATTTAAGTTATACCTTTTCTTAGCCGTTAAGTGTTGATTTTGGGTCAAATCTGGTCATTTGCTTTCCCTTTCTCTCCAGCCACGACTTGAAACTCTCCAATGCTTTTTCTAACTTCTCTCAACCTCCCTCAAATATTTCCAAGAGTTTTCAAGTAGTAGAACTCAAATTGGAGCTCTAAAAAGCAAGATACACCAAAACTAGTCAAGGTAATTCTATTAAGTTCTTCTTTCTAGGTCTTGTCTTTTAATTTCAATTCTCTACTTGTTCCTACTTAAATAATGGTTTCTTCAGGTCTTCTTAAGTCCAAAAATTAATTCTAAGCCTAGAAAATCAGTTTGGTGGAGGTAGAAGGCAAGAACTCCAACAAAAGCTCAAACTAGTCAAAGTGAGTATTATGTATGATTTTGAACTTATAGTTAATTTCTTTTGTGTTAGCTCTTAAACCAAAGTAATTATTTGATTAATAATGGTCTTAGAAACCCTTATATATTACTAAAAATATAGAATTTAAGTGGGGAATTTAGGTTATACCTAGAGCCCCAAAATTGCTAATTGTGTATTCAAGTGTTTCCGTGGGTATATTCAGCTTTCTATACTTGTAATCTAATTTCCTCAACTTGCAATATATATGTCATGGATTCTACTATTTATTCCATTAATTTAGCTACTGTTTGTAGCCATAGACAAGTGCACAAATTGTTTTAAACTTGCCTAAATCGAAAAAGATTTAAAATGTGCTTCTATGTTATCCTAGGTGTTTCTTTTGATTTGTATATGTGGGAATTGGTTTGTTGATTGCTACCACAGGTCTTAAACCATGATTTTAATCATGTGGAGATGTCCTAAAAGTAAGGGAAGTACTGTCCAAATATGTTTAAGATAAAATGGTACCATTTAGAAGCAAATGAACTAGTTTTACAAAATTAGGTGCTATTTTGGATCATTTTTGTGCTAATGAACTAGCATTCATATTTTACTACTTTTGAATAGTATTTCAATGCTAGATATTGGCTGCTAAGTACCTTAAGTGATTTATACACTCCTAAGTCATTTTAAGATTAAGTTTCCTAAATTGGTGAAAGTTCTGATTTCGGTCTTGTTCAAGTATCTTAATGCATTCTTTTTGTAAAATGTGCATCTTGAATAATAGTAATTTATGACAGGTGATTAGCACGCTAATCTCTAGAGGATATTGACTCTTTCCACTATCGATTCCTATTTAGGACACGGGGTAAGTAAAGACTTACAACTGCATCACAAGAACTATATGGAAGATGTATTTATGTGAAACTTACTTATTCCTGAAAGTTATGAAATGGCATGTGCATGGCATGTTTTGCATGCAAATGGAGAATTTTATTATAAGAGTATTTGAAAGTGAGTATCATTGTACCAATTTTATAAGATAAATTTTAATGGCAATTGTTAGTCTGTCGGAGCTAGATAGGTAAATCTGTTGATGCAGACTCTCCCGTTGAAGCGGGATTTGCGGATCTTATAATGTGTTTCGTTGAAGCGGGACAATATTAGCGTGGTGTGGGATGCCCTTTTGATGAGGGAAGGAGTTTTCAAAAAAAACCTCACACGACGGTCGCACCTTATTTTTATTCTTTGCCAGAGTTTCCGTCCAATGTTATCACGGCCTATCGACATACGGGACAAGCAATGTGCTAAAAGGCCCAACTAAGAATAATTTTTAAGGAAAATGCATGGACTCAAATGTTTAAGAAAGAAAAGGGTACAATGGGAACTTTATAAGATTTTAAAGCATTCGTAAGCATGCATAGTTTTTACTTACTGAGCTTTAGCTCATTTTAGTCTTGTGATGTAAATAAGGAGGCCTATTTTGGTATTGACTAGCTGGTTGCCTGGCTTGCCTTTTGTTGCCATGATCATACAGATGTAGTCGAGCTTGACCCGTGGGTGACATTTTTGTTTTGAGATATTTTGGTGTAATGTAAATACTATTGTTGATGGCAAAATAGACTGGTGAAAACCTCTTTTGATTATACATTTTGTTAAGACACTTTTAACAAGAAATACCTTGCAGTTGCTTTTGTTTAAAGTTTTTAGAAAGTTCAAAATTGCCCACCTTTTTATCAAAACAAAAGATAATGTTTAAGAAAGAATAATACTTCACAGTTTTACTGTATATGACAATATGGTTAAACTAGGGGGTGTTACAGTGTTGGTATCAGAGTGAAGGTTTAATCTTTTCTGAAGACTGTCTACATTGGTATGATCATATGACAAAAAGCTCAGTCAACCAGTAAGTTTTAATTTCCTGTGTTAGCATTAACTTTGAGGCCATATGTTATGTCTTTGTTATTGGCTGTTATGCATGGATATAAGTGAAATGACAACTATACAGGGAATCATGCTAAGGGCTAAGGGTCAAACAAGTGAGCGAAAGGATGATAAGACAAGTACTACTGAAAATGAGATCAACAAGGATGTTGTTATAGGAAGGTTGATAGAGTTGGTTGAGACACAAGCAAGACATTTAAAAAGACTTATAGAAAAAGAGGAAAGGCGTGGAGATCAAGCACTACCATAGGCCATAGTTAGATAAGAAAATTATGAACCTGCTTGTGATAGGTTTAGATAGAATAAGTCTCCAGCTTTCAAGGGTGAAACTAATCCACTGCTGGCAGAAGAGTGGGTTAGGAGTATTGAGGGTATTTTTGATTACATTAGAATCTCTGATGAGGAAAAAGTTTCATGTGCCACTTTTATGTTCAAGATGGATGCTAGATACTGGTGGGATTCTATGAAGTCCGTCACTGATACTACTAGGCTTACTTGGGAGCAGTTTAAGGAAATATTTTACAGAAAATATTTCAGCAATGCACATAGGATGATGAAGGCTACTGAATTTGTTAATCTGAAACAGAGAAGTATTTCTGTTAGTGACTACATAAAGAAATTTGAAGAGTTATCCCGATTTGCTCCGCACATGGTGAGTACCAATGAGCTAAAAGTAAACCAGCTCCTTCAAGGCTTCAAGGCAGAAATTTATAGGTACGGTAAGATATCTGGTCATAAAGATATGTCATATGCTGAGGTTACAGATAAAACTCTTGAAGCTGAAGAAGCCGAACGAAGAGTTATAAGAGCTCGGGAAATCCGCAGGAATATAAATAGGGCAAGGAGAAATACAACCTTTGGAGGAGGATCTCAACCAGGGGCTAGTGGAAATAAAAGAAAGTGGCAATAGAATTAAAGAGAAAGATAAGAGCCACAGAAACGCCAAGCAATTGGCCAACAGACACAATCAGCTGCTACTCAGAGGACTGTTTGTCCTAAATATGGGAAGACTCATCGTGGAGAGTGTTTAATGGGTTCTGGTGCTTGCTTCTTATGTGAAAAATCTGGACACTATACAAGAAATTGTCCGAATGCTACAGATGAGTAGAAGAAAGTCCCAGCTCATGTGTATACAATGACCAAAGAAGATGCCGAGGCAAACCCATCTGTTGTAGCAGGTGAGATTCTTATCTTTGGTATTCCTATTCATGCATTAATAGATTCAGGGGTTACACATTCATTTGCATCACCTGCATTTGTGAGGAAATTGGGCAAAACACCAGAGTACTTGAATTTCAAATATTGTGTAACCATTCCATCTGGAGAAGTTTTATGTTCTGATCAAGTTCTCATGGTATGTCTAATCCAAATAGCTGGTAAAGATTTGTGTGTAGATTTAATAGTATTGGATATGCAAGATTTTGAAGTTATCTTAGGTATAGATTGGTTATCAAAATATCATGCTACTATTGATTGCTATTTGAAGAGGGTGGTGTTTCAGCCACCAAGTACAGAGAAGTTCACTTTTGTTGGTACTAGTGGAAACTCAATGATTCCAATAATCTCCTCAATAAAAGCAAGGAAGTTACTAGAAAAGGGATGCATGGGTTACTTGGCCAACATAGTGGATACTAGAGAAGAGTTAAAAGTTAAGCCTGAGGAAGTACCGATAGTTAGTGAATTTCTTGATGTATTTCCTGAAGATTTGTCTGGGTTACTACCTGATAGAGAGATAGAGTTTGTTATTGACTTATTGCCTGATACGGCTCCTATTTTGAAAGCACCTTATAGAATGGCTCCAGCAGAGTTAAAGGAACTGAAAATATAGTTACAAGAGCTATTAGATAAGGGTTTTATTCGCCCAAGCTTTTCACCATGGGGTGCTCAGGTTTTGTTTGTAAAAAAGAAAGATGGGACTATGAAGCTTTGCATTGATTATAGGGAGTTGAATAAGGTCACCATCAAAAACAAGTATCCGCTTCCCAGAATTGATGATTTGTTTGATCAACTGCAAGGATATTCTGTGTTTTCAAAGATTAACTTAAGATCAGGATACCATCAGTTAAAAATTAAGGAGGAAGATATTCCAAAAATAGCTTTCCGAACCAGATATGAACACTATGAGTTTTTAGTAATGCCCTTTGGATTAACAAATGCCCCAGCTGCTTTCATGGATATGATGAATAGAATGTTTAAAGATTTCTCAGATAAATTCGTTATAGTTTTCATCGATAATATTCTGATTTACTCACGCTCACGAGAGGAGCATATGGAATATTTAAGGACCGTATTGAGAATTCTTAGAGAAAAACAGTTGTATACTAAGTTTAAGAAGTGCGAATTCTTGTTAGAGAAAGTTATCTTCCTTGGTCACGTGGTTTCTGAAAATGGTATTTCTATGGATCCAACGAAAGTTGAAGCTGTGAGCAATTGGCTAAGACCTACAAATATTTCTGAGATTTGTAGTTTCTTGGGATTAGCAGGTTATTATAGATGTTTTGTTGAAGGTTTCTCAAAGCTGGCTTCTCCATTGACTCATTTAATAAGGAAGAATGTGAAGTTTCACTGGAATGAAAATTGTGAAAGGAGTTTTGAGGAATTGAAGCATCGTTTGATAACAGCCCCTATACTTTCAATACCATCCGGATCAGGAGGATTTGTTGTTTATAGTGATGCCTCAAAGAATGGTCTAGTTAGTGTTCTGATGCAAAATGGCAAAGTCATTGCTTATGCCTCTAGGCAATTGAAGGAATATGAAAAGAAGTATCCTACTCATGACTTAGAGCTAGCAGTAGTTGTGTTTGCACTGAAAATTTGGAGACACTATCTCTATGGGGAGAAGTGTGAGATCTACACAAATCACAAGAGTCTAAAGTACTTCTTTACCCAAAAAGAACTGAATATACGACAAAGAAGATGGCTTGAACTAGTAAAAGATTATGACTGTGAGATTAACTATCATACAGGAAAAGCCAATGTAGTTGCTGATGCTCTAAGTAGGAAATCATTGGCTACTATGACTGTTAAGCATATTGATATGAAACGTCTTTTAATGGATTTACATAAGTTAGAGTTAGATATTGTGCCTACAAGTTTAACAGAAAGATTGGCAACTCTTACTCTTCAACCAACAATTTTAGAGAAAATCAAACAAGGCCAGAATACGGATTCCTATATGATGAATTTAAAGAGTATGATAGAATCTGGAAAGGAGATAACCTTCCAGATTTCTGGCGATGGTGTAATCAGATATGGAAATAGATTATGTGTGCCCGGTGGGATTATTAGGAAGGAGATATTGACGGAAGCTTATGCCACTCCCTACTCTGTGCTTGCTGGTACTACAAAGATGTATAGAGACTTAAAGGTGTATTACTGGTGGCCTGGTATGAAGAAAGATGTGGTTGAGTTTGTAGAGCAATGTCTCACGTGCTAGCAAGTCAAAGCTGAATATCAAAGACCTACTGGGAAATTAAAGCCTTTGAACATACCCCAATGGAAATGGGAAGAGATTGCTATGAATCTTGTTGTTGGACTTCCTAAGACAACTAAGGGACATGATACTATTTGGGTGATTGTGGATAGATATACCAAATCAGCTCATTTTCTTCCAGTTAGAATAACCTATAACTTGGACCAGTTTGCTCGGTTATATATTCAGGAGATTGTGAGACTACATGGTGTTCCAAAAGTTATCATTTCTGATCGAGATTCTAGATTTACTTCAAAATTTTGGAGGAGTGTTCAAGAGGAAATGGGTACAAAATTAGCATTTAGTATAGCTTTTCATCCTCAAACTGATGGGCAATCAGAGAGGACTATACAGACCCTTGAAGACATGCTCAGAGCTTGTGTGTTGGATTTCTATAGATCTTGGAGCAAGTACTTGCCACTTATAGAATTTGCTTACAATAACAATTACCAAGCTTCCATTGAAATGCCCCCATATGAAGCATTGTACGGAAGAAAGTGTAGATCTCCTATTCATTGGGATGAGATGGGGGAGAGAAAATTTCTAGGTCCAGAATTAATAAGAGAGACAAATGGGGCAGCAGAAAAGATTCGAAAAAGGATACTAGCTGCTCAAAGTAGATAGAAACGTTATTTAGATCCTCAAAGAAGAAAACTAGAATTTAACGTTGGAGATAAAGTGTTTTTGAAGGTTGCTCCCATAAAAGGAATCATGAGGTTTGGGAAGAAAGGAAAGCTAAGTCCCAGATACATAGGTCCTTTCGAGATACTCTACAAAGTTGGAGATGTTGCCTATAGACTTGCTTTGCTGCCATTATTGTCAAATGTACACAATGTATTTCATGTCTCTATGTTAAGAAGGTACATTTCAAATCCTTCACATGTTCTGAATTTTGAGCAATTGGAGATAAATCAAGACGTGAGTTACGAGGAACATCCAGTGAAAATTTTGGATAGAAAAGATAAAGAACTTAGAAACAAGAAATTTTCTTTGGTCAAAGTACTGTGGAAGAGCCATAAAGTGGAAGAGGCCACATGAGAAAGAGAAGAAGAGATGAAAATTAAGTATCCATACTTATTTGGGTAAATAAATTTCGAGGACGAAATTTTATAAGGAGGGGAGAATTGTGGTGCCCAAGATTCTGACATGCATACTAAGTCAATAATAAATATATTCTAATTGCATATTAAGCATCTAAAATTCGTTAATACTAGTTTTATAGTAACATACTTATTCATTATGTTATATGGATTTACATACATATTATTACACTAATGATTGTCGAAGTGTCCCAATGCAGTGTAAAGGTTCAATACCCTCAGAGAGAAAGCTCGGTGTAATAAAATAACAAAGAATATAATTGTGAAAGTAATACTATGTTTGCATTGTTAATTGGAGTGTAATTGGCTTATTTGTATGCTTAATGATTGGTTATGGGGCTAGGTTCCACCAAATTGCAATAAGATTGGTCATATAGAATCATAAGTCAAAGTATGACTAGTTTTCACTTTCCAAGGTAGGATTCACCAACTTTGGCTATATTTGGGTGTATAGGATTGACCAGTAATGTGGTGACTATGCTAAGGATGTTCTAGAGCTGAACACATGGAAAGTAATATGTAAAATACCCAAAATACCCCTTAAAATTTAAGTTATACCTTTTCTTAGCCATTAAGTGTTGATTTTGGGTCAAATTTGGTCATTTGCTTTCCCTTTCTCCCCATCCATGAATTGAAACTCTCCAATGCTTTTTCTAACTTCTCTCAAGTTCTCTCAAACATTTCCAAGAGTTTCCAAGTGGTAGAACTCAAATTGGAGTCCTAGAAATCAAGATACACCAAAACTAGTCAAGCTAATTCTATTAAGTTCTTCTTTTTAGGTCTTGTCCTTTAATTTCAATTCTCTGCTTATTCCCACTTAAATAATGGTTTCTGTAGGTCTTCTTAAGTCCAAAAATCTAATTCTAAGCCTAGAGAATCAGTTTGGTGGATGTAGAAGGCAAGAACTCCAACAAAAGCTCAAACTAGTCAAAGTGAGCATTATGTATAATTTTGAACTTATAGTTAATTTCTTTTGTGTTAGCCCTTAAACTAAAGCAATTATCTGATTAATAATGGTCCTAGAAACCCTTATATATTGCTAAAAATATAGAATTTAAGTAAGGAATTCAGGTTGCACCTAGAGCCCCAAAATTGCTAATTGTGTATTCAAGTGTTTCCGTGGGTGTATTAAGCATTCTATACTTGTAATCTGATTTCCTCAACTTGCAATGGATATGTCATGGATTTTATTATTTATTCCATTAATTTAGCTGTTTTTTGTAGCCATAGACAAGTGCACAAATTGTTTTAAACTTGTCTAAACTGAAAAATATTTAAAATGTGCTTCTATGTTATCCTAGGTGTTTCTTTCGATTTGTATATGTGGGAATTGGTTTGTTGATTGCTACCACAGGTCTTAAACCATAATTTTAATCATGTGGGGATGTCCTAAAATTAGAGGAGGTACTGTCCAAATATTTTTAAAACCAAATAGTACCAGTTAGAAGCAAACGAACTAGTTTTACAAAATTAGGTGCCATTTTGGATCATTTTGTGCTAATGAACTAGCATTCATATTTTACTACTTTTGAATAGTTTTCAATGCTAGATATTGGCTACTAAGTAGCTTAAGTGATTTATATACTCCTAAGTCATTTTAAGATTAAGTTTCCTAAATTGGTGAAAGTTCTGATTTCGATCTTGTTCAAGTATCTTAATGCATTCTTTTTGTAAAATGTGCATCTTGAATAATAGTAATTTATGACAGGTGATTAGCACACCAATCTATAGAGGATATTAACTCTTTCCACTATCGATTCCTATTCAAGACACGAGGTAAGTAAAGACTTACACCTGCATCACAAGAACTATATGGAAGATGTATTTATGTGAAATTTACTTATTCCTGAAAGTTATGAAATGGCATGTGCATGGCATGTTTAGCATGCAAATGGAGAATTTTATTATATGAGTATTTGAAAGTGAGTACCATTGTACCAATTTTATAAGCTAAGTTTTAATGGCAATTGTTAGTCTGTCGGAGCTGGATAGATAAGTCTGTTGATGCAGACTCTCCCGTTGAAGTAGGATTTGCGGATCTTATAATGTGTTTCGTTGAAGCGGGATAATATTAGCGCGGTGTGGAATGCCCCTTTGATGAGGGAAGGAGTTTTAAAAAAAAAACCTCACACGACGGTCGCACCTTATTTATACTCTTGGCCAGAGTTTCCGCCCAATGTTATCACGACCTATTGACTTACGGGACAAACAATGTGCTAAGGGGCCCAAGTAAGAATAATTTTTAAGGAAAATGCATGGACTCAAATGTTTAAGAAAGAAAAGGGTATAATGGGAACTTTATGAGATTTTAAAGCATTCATAAGCATGTATAGTTTTTACTTACTGAGATTTAGCTCATTTTAGTCTTGTGATATAGATGAGGAGGTATATTTTGGTATTAACTAGCTGGTTGCCTAGCTTGCCTTTTGTCACCATGATCATACAGATGTAGACAAGCTTGATCCGTGGGCGATATTTTTATTTTGAGATATTTTGGTGTAATGTAAATACTACTGTTGATGGCAAAATAGACTGGTGAAAACCTCTTTTGATTGTACATTTTGTAAAGACACTTTTAACAAGAAATACCATGCAATTACTTTTGTTTAAAGGTTTTAGAAAGTTCAAAATTGCCCACCTTTTTATCAAAACAAAAGATAATGTTTAAGAAAGAATAATACTTCATAGTTTGACTGTATATGACAATATGGTTAAACTAGGGGGTGTTACATTAATGCCAATTGTAGGTTAAATAGCCTTCAAAATTTGTAAGAGTACACACTAGAATTATAAAACAAAAACAATTTTATTTTGGGTATTTACAAAAGAGCCATTTTATAACCATATATTTGCAAAAAGGCCTAACTTTTTTAAGTGTTTGATGAATAGGCCTTTTAACTGTTAACTTTTATTGTGCAGGCAAAAATGCCCTTAGACTTGAGACAACTATTTCTCCACTTTTTTGTTTTTCTTTTCTCCCCCCTCTTTCTCTTTCCATTTTCTTCTTTCCTTCTTCCTTCTCTATTGGTCCTCCCCTTCACCATTCAAGAGAGTTGCTTGCTAGCAGTGAGCTTGGTTGATTTTCCACATCTCAGCGGTAAATAGCTCATTATCTCTTTTATCCACCTTTACCTTATATTTGGTTTTACGTCGACTAAGAACAAACTCACAATTTTATTTTGATTTGTTTTATGATATATAAAATTTAATAAATTTCTTTTCATTGATATTAAAGTATATATATATATATATATGAATAAAGAAAAAGTTTCTGGCATATTTTGGGGTTTTAAAAAGCTGAAATCTATAACTAGAGTTACAATTTGAGCAAGTTTAGGTAAAAGAATACGACCAGCCTAAATCTTATCCGACGTGACCCGACAAGGTATCAGGTACCAAAAACTCCTTACAGTATCAAGAGTATGTCAAGAACCTATTGAGTACAACTGAATCAATTAGATAGTTGGATAGCAAGGTCGACAAGGTATTGAGTAGGATCATTCGGGGTGTCAAGTAGCTCAACTGAGTGTCGTGCTAATTTCTAGGATATGATTATAACTCGTTAAGGATGCTCGACAAGGCATTGAGCATGCTTAATAGGATGCAGACCCACTCAACATACTTGTCTCACCGTCTTTCAAAAAATTATTTGAACTTTCATAATTGCTCGAAATTTAATATATATCATTTTGTATTAATTTTTCTTATTTTATTAAAATTTGTTAAGTATTTTTGTCTCCTCATGCATTTGGTTTGCTTCTAAATTTGTTTGCTTCTAAATTTGTTTGCTTAGATATCTCATCATCAAATATAATAATTGTGTTCATGGCATATGAAAAAGGAGATGAAAACTCGTAGAATTAGATTAGGAAGAGCCAATAATTAGAAGTCATCTCAACTAATTTCAAATACTTTAGTAAAATGATCAGCATATGAAAATATATACTAAGTGTAAAATATTATGTACCTAATATAAAAATTAATATACTTAGTTCATAAACTAAAATTAGTTTATAAGTAGATATATCAGTCATTTAACTTAAAAATAAAAAAGAAAAACAAAGCGTAAAAAAGAAAAAGACACACTCTAATTTCTTATTATTTATTTAGGGAATGATTTCCCATGTTTTTACACCCATGGGTCTCTCCCTTTTAAAATTATATACGTTTTGTATCCTCTTGTCGTGTATTTGTGTGCAGTGCATGGGATGAAAATACATAATCTTGTATTTACAAATTTATCAACCCTTGTTACTCCAGTGTGCATAGTGATAGTGCACACTTCTAGCCTAAAGCCAGCCGGCCAGCCCTCTCAAGGGTGTCTTTGGTTACCCATTACAATCAGTCTAATTGCCTAATATAGTATATCCATATTTTGTTCTCTACTAATTCATATTAAGAAGTAGTAAGATTTACTTTTACCGAGTGTGAGTGAGTGACGACTAATTCCACCTTCCCCGACTTTCACTCTTTCTCTCTCTCTCTTCCTCCACCCTACACCAAGTCACCCAACTGAGATCTCAGAGCCATCCCCCACAAAAAAAAAAAAAGGCAAAAAAAAAAAAAAAGAAAAGATTTTGATAGATCGATCCCTCTAGTTATTCTTCCCTCTGTCATACCCAAAACAAATTCACCTCACTTTTCTGATTTTATCTGTTTGTACGTGTAAAAAAAAAAAAAAGCAACCATCCCCAGTCCCCCGACCCGTGAACTTGTCTCTCTCTCTCTCTCTCTCTCTCTCTCCCTAGCCTTTTAGCCCCGTGAATGCATTCACTTGAATCGTACACGTAAACCACATAACACAAAGACAAGTTTCCAAAACTAACTGACCTTAAGGGTCAATCCAAATTTGGTCCATTAATATTCATCCATCCTATAGTGACACCAGAAGTCACAGTCACACCACTATAAAATCCCCCCACCCTGCGACGTCCATGACAACCCCCAAGAAAAAACCCACCAGACCCATTTCCTCCTCTTCCCCCTCTCTCTACCCGTTATTCCCACTCTCCAGACCCACATTTCTCCTCCTCTCCATGTCTTCCCTCCTCTTCCTCTCCCTACTCCTCTTCTTCTCCCTCTCCTCCGCCGATCACCGCCCCCACCACCCCCCTGCGCCCTCGCGTTACGCCAAACCTCCGGCGCCCAAGTCATCATCGTCCTCCGCTCCGGCGATCATCCAGCAGGCCTGCAAGGCCACCCGTTTCCAGGAACCCTGCGAGGCCGCGCTGAGCCGGTCGGGTCGGGTGGGCCCCGATCCGAGTCCGGTCCAGATCATCCAGGTGGCGATCGCGGTCTCGGCGGAAAATCTCCGGACGGCGGACTCCATGGTCCGGTCGATCCTTGGGTCCTCCGGCGGGAACCTGAACCGGTCGACCGCCGCCAAGAACTGCCTCGAGGTTTTGAGCAACTCCGACTACCGTACCACGCTGGCCAACGAGGCTCTGCCGCGCGGGAGGACGAAGGACGCCCGGGCGTGGATGAGCGCCGCCCTGCTGTACCAGTACGACTGCTGGTCCGCGCTCAAGTACGCCAACGACACGCGTTTGGTGAACGAGACGATGTCGTTTCTGGACTCGCTGATCGGGCTGTCCAGCAACGCACTGAGCATGGTGGCCTCGTACGACACGTTCGGCAACGACACCTCAACGTGGGCCCCGCCCAGGACGGAGCGGGACGGGTTCTGGGCGGGGAGCGGTTCCGGGTCGGAGCTGGGATCTCGGGGCGGGTTCCCGTCGAAGTTAACGGCGGACGCGACGGTTTGCAAAGACGGCGGGGACGGGTGTTACAAGACGGTGCAGGAGGCAGTTAACGCGGCGCCGGATAACGGCGTTAGGAGGTTCGTGATCCACATAAAGGAAGGGGTTTACGAAGAGACGGTGAGGGTCCCACTGGAGAAGAAGAACGTGGTGTTCTTAGGTGACGGAATGGGTAAAACCATAATTACCGGCTCGCTGAATGTCGGTCAGCCTGGAATTTCCACCTATAACACCGCCACTGTTGGTGAGTTTTTGAATGTCAATTCACTCATTTTTTTTTTTTAAAGCTTTAGTAGGTAAGTTAGATTTTTGAAGTGATTAATTTGTCTAGTAACAAATACTGATCTTTTTTTTTAAAAAAAAAAATTAATTTTAATTTTTTTTTTATTTTATATAAAAGGGTATAATGATCTTTCTTAACGTTAAATTACCTTTCCATGTTTGATATCATAAATAGTGTTGTTTTTTTTTCCTCCCTTTTTTGAAAAAGATGTGTTTATATTTCATTATTAAGATTTTAAAGCTTGTATGTTAAAGTTAGTAATGTAAAGCTTTTAAGTCTGATGCAAGTTGTAAAGCATTAATAGTATGATCAACGTTTGGTCACACTGTTTGGGTGACAGGTGACCCACGTAATGGCAAGAGTATGGCGAGTGTGACATGTCGACACTCGATCTACCAATGTTGTTTGCCGTTGATTTTTTTAATGGCGGAAATTTTTACCCCCCCCTTCTGTTTTGTCGTTATGTTCAGCATGTGTTTGGTTTGTCGACACTCGATATACCAATGTTACAAAAATCATGTTCTTTGGTTTGTTTTCATTTTTTTTCACTCATCACTAATGGATGATGCCCTTTATCCACTTCGGAAAACGATAGTTGAAAGAGTTCAGGGTTATCTCCTCCCTCAAGTAAAAAATAACAATAATAATAATAGTAACAAAGTGACCTATGAAAGATAGGTCGAGTGATTTGGCTCATGGTTTCTCCCGTGTTGTCTTGATGGTTAATTTCTTTCTTCGTAAAAACGTTACTGAGTAATATGTTTGAATTTCTTGCCTCTCAAATATTGTATGGTTCAAAGAAGGACTTAAGCTCTATGTTAAAAGGATTTTTTTGTATAAGAAAAGAAAGAGACATTGTGAATAGTTGTCAAATTTCAAAAAGCAGATCATTTTTGAATTGTTGATATATGGCTATTTTGTTTATTTCCTTGTAATAGGAGTTCTTGGTGATGGATTCATGGCTAATGGTCTAACAATCCAGAACACAGCTGGTCCTGATGCACACCAAGCTGTAGCTTTTAGATCAGACAGTGATCTCTCTATCATTGAGAATTGTGAATTCTTAGGCAATCAGGACACTCTCTACGCCCACTCCCTTCGCCAGTTCTACAAATCATGCCGTATTGAAGGCAATGTAGACTTCATATTTGGAAACTCGGCTTCCATTTTCCAGGACTGCGAGATCTTAGTCCGTCCGCGGCAGCTGAAGCCTGAGAAAGGCGAGAACAACGCGGTCACGGCGCATGGCAGGACGGACCCTGCACAAGCCACTGGTTTTGTTTTCCAGAACTGCCTAATCAATGGCACCGAAGAATACATGAAGTTATATTATGATAAGCCTAAAGTGCACAAGAACTTCTTGGGAAGGCCGTGGAAGGAGTATTCGAGAACGGTTTTCATACATTGTAACTTGGAAGCTCTAATCACACTTCAAGGATGGCTCCCATGGAGTCAGGATTTTGCTTTGAAAACGCTGTTTTATGGCGAATTCGAGAACTCTGGAGCAGGGTCGAATTTATCTCAAAGAGTCTCGTGGAGTAGCCAAATTCCTGCTGAGCATATTAGTATATATTCAGTTCAAAGCTTCATTCAGGGAGATGAGTGGATTCCTACAAAGGAACCGGCGTCATTTCCACTTAAAGTGATTCACAAAAAGAACAATGGAAGGTAATTAGAAGGGAGAACTTGCTAGGAATGTTCATGTATATTCAATTTGGAGATTTGTTCAAGGAAATGACTAGTTCTATTCTATTTCTTGACCCTTGTATTTATCGATGGGGATACTTCAAATCGGTTTGTGGAAGCAAACCAAATAGTTTACACAATAGGTTGAATTTAGTGCAGTGTAGTTTATGGTTGTAAAGTTCCGGCAAGTTGGTCTAATGAGGTTGATTGTTCAAAAATTCTTGTTTCCTTTTCTTAATATGAAATAAGAGGCTTGTTTTTCGGTCATGCAGATATTTTCATGAGGATCAACATTCAGAAAATATTTGGAAAGTGCTTATATTTGAAACAACAAGTAGTTAAAAAGCTCTCTCAATCTTTGTGACAGTAGTTGAAACTGACTACCGAAATATACGAAAGTGTGATTTTTAATGGATTAATGCTGTCTTCTTTGGACTTCCGGTAAAAGATAGCAACTTCTTTGATCCGACTTTTCAGGATTATTGAATGGCTATAATCTTAACATGTCTGCTCCCTTGATTGGACCCACCGGAATGTGCTGCTGATGTTTCAAGCCCCAGTTATTATTTTTAACCATAAATTAAATTCTATTCCTTGAACAGAAAAAAATATAATGGAAGATTTGTTTGGGCTCTTTATTCCTTTGGGACTTTTCTGTGCTCCAATAACAAGAGAGACATCAAGGCAAGGAAAGGTTTACTTGACTTAGGCAGGCAAAGGTGTCCCACTCATGAAACAATGAAGTGCTATTCAGGGTAACTATGACCATGTACCACTCTTGTTTTTTGTTTTTTTTTTCCCCAAAAAATAAAGGTT
>JXTB01000039.1:479379-490892 GCA_002914805.1 Parasponia andersonii
GCCATTTTGTATATATTCCATTATAAGATCCATCCATGATGGTTTCTTGTCAACTGGCATGGTTATTTGGGGCTCTACTTCGATACTTGGTTTTGCAAGAACTTCGACAGGGACCACTTTTAGTAATTCGGCATCTTTTGTTGAGGCGAGCTTAGCTAGAGCATCTGCCCGAGTATTGTTATAGGCAGTAAATATCGAGAAGAGTCTTCGTACCTCATTTAAATAAGCCATCATTTTTTCTCCTCTTGCTTGATAATCGCCGATCATTTGACAAACGACCAGATGAGAATCGCTATATACCTCAATCATTTCGACCTTCATTTCTCGTGCGAGCTTTAGCCTAGCTATCAGTGCTTCATATTCTGCCTCATTATTTGATGCTGAAAATTTGAAGCGAAGTGCACAATAAATATTGTACCCTTCAGGACTAATTAGTACTAAGCCCGCACTGGCTCCATTCTTGTTTGATGATCCATCAACGTAAAGTTTCCACAATTTTGATAAATCTGTAATAGGCTTTTCGATTACTTCTATGGGAACATTGGCATCATATGTGAATTCTGAAATGAAATTTGCGAGAGCTTGCCCTTTAATTGCAGTGTGAGGTTGAAAATTGATGTCAAATTGACTCAACTCAATTGCCCACTTAAGTAGTCGTCCTGAAGCTTCAGGTTTTTGCAGAACTTGCTTTAACGGAAAATTCATGAAAACTTTGATGGAGTGCACATGAAAATACGGTCGAAGCTTTCTGGATGCGACGATGAGTGCTAATGCCAACTTCTCCATCTCTAGATATCTTACTTCAGCATTGAGCAATCTTTTACTTATGTCATATACCAGTCGCTATATCTTTTCTTCTTCTTGAATTAACGCATCACTTGTCGCATATTTGAAAACAACGAGGTATAGATACAATTCTTTCCCCAGGTTTGGCTTCGACAAGAGTGGAGGAGAACCTAAGTGTGCTTTCAATTCTCAAAATGCCTGCTCGCATTCTTCCGTCCACTCGAACCTCTTCAAACCCTTCAGTACTTCGAAGAATGGTTGGCAATTATCTGTTGACCTGGATACAAATCGACTTAATGCAACCACTCTTCCCGCTAGGCTTTGAACGTCTTTGGTTTTGTGGGGGAATTGCATATCGATTAGTGCTTGTATCTTCTGGAGATTAGTTTCGATTCCTCGCAGGTTGACCATGAACCCCAGGAATTTTCCAGATCCTACCCTGAATGCGCACTTCTGGGGGTTTAGCCTCATCTGATATTTTTAAAGAATGTTGAACATCTCATCAAGATGCTTGATGTGATCTTTAGCTCCTTTCGATTTCATAAGCATGTCATCAACATATACTTCCATTGTCTTGCCAATTTGCTTTGCAAACATCATTTTGACAAGACACTGATAAGTCGCTCCAGTGTTGATGAGTCCAAAAAGCATCTTCTTGTAATAGTACAATCCTCGGTCAGTGATGAACGAAGTACACTCCTCATCAGGCTCATACATGGGGATTTGATTATATCCAGAATATGCGTCCATAAAGCTTAATAGTTCATGTCCCGACGTCACATCTATGAGTTGGTTGATTCTCAGAAGGGGAAAACTGTCCTTCGGGCACGCCATGTTGAGGTTGGTGAAATCATACAAGTTCTCCATCGCCCGTTGGGTTTCTTTACTAAAACTGGGTATGCAAGCCAGTTTGGATAGAAAGATTCGCTAATGAATCCAATCTCGAGCAGCTTCTCTACCTCTTCTTTCAATGCGATGTAACGTTCTGGATTCATGGCTCTTTTATTTTTTGCCGCACAGGCTTCCTTGTCGTATCTATATTGAAGCGGTGGCACATGATATTCGGATCAATCCCCACCATATCCGAATGTTGCCATATGAAGATGTCCAAATTTAACTTTAGAAAGCGATTAATGAAGCTCGCACGGGTTCTTGACGCTTCGCTCCGATTTTAAGAACCTTCGAAGACCTATCAATTGGCAAATCTTCCAAGTCTTCTATAGGTCCAATTTTGACCCCACCATCAATTTCTCGAGGGTCGAGGTCATCAATTGTCGTTCCACTTGACGCTTCTGATGCTTTCCTTGATGTTTCTCCTTGTAGCTTGACCATCATCATGCGAGGTGTCATATCTTTTGTTGTAAGCTTTATTAAGTTATTATAACAAGTCCTCACATCATATTGGTTGCCTCGCACCTCACCTACTCCTTGTTGAGTTGGGAATTTCATAGCGAGATGATAGATCAAAGATACTACTCGAAATTCCCTCAATGTTGGTCTTTCTAGTACAGCATTAAATACAGAGGGGCAATCCATAACTAAGAATTGGGTCATTACCGTCGAAACCCTAGGATAGGTTCCAACATTGACCATTAACTCAATCATGCCCCTGGGCATTATGCCATTACTAGTAAATCCGTAGAGTGGGATGACAGCGGGCTTCAGGTTGCTTTCACTCAACCCCATTTTCTTGAAGGCGTCATAGTACAGGATGTCGACAGCACTGCTATTATCAGCCAATACTTACCATAGCTGCGTTCTTCCACAGTTGATCTTTATGACTAACGCATCATTGTGCGGGTAATGGACCTCCCTGGCATCCTGTTCCATAAAGGTAATATCCGTATCCAGTACCTGTTGAAGCTTTCATGGTCACTGCTCGAGATGCATGACATTAGTTAATAGTTGTTGTCGCACTTCTCGTGCGTACCTATCGTGCGCTCTCTTCGAATTTCCATCGATGTGCGGGCCTCTAAAAATAGTTCACACCTCGCATTGAATTTCTAGAGGTCGCTGTCGGTCTTCTTCTCGCCTTTCATTGTTTAGTTTAGTGTACTGCTGCAGTCGCTCTTCTTTAATTAATCTTTTGATTTCATCTTTCAAAACAAAGCAGTTATTGGTATCATGTTCAATGTCATTGTGATACCGACAGAACTTTTTGGGGTCACGCCTAGTTCTATCTCTTTTCATCGGTTTCAGTTGACGATACCTCTCCTGCTGGTTCGTGACTGCATAAATATGATCTATGGATGCGTTTAGTTCAGTATAGTTGTTGAACCTCATGGAAGCTTTTGG
This sequence comes from Parasponia andersonii, assembly GCA_002914805.1. Classification (NCBI taxonomy): domain Eukaryota; kingdom Viridiplantae; phylum Streptophyta; class Magnoliopsida; order Rosales; family Cannabaceae; genus Trema; species Trema andersonii. Next base: position 482,461 of record JXTB01000039.1, read on the forward strand.
AACTTCTGGCTTTTTTTGTTTAGGCTGCTTTTCAGTTGTTTGTTCATTACTCCTTTTATTCGACATTTTATTTTTGTTGTTGTTTGTGGTCGCATCTTTAGCAGCATCCTTTCTTCCTTCCTTTGTGACCTTATGAAGATTTTCGCTTGAAGATTCCACTCTTAGATGCCGACCAACTCTACGATAGAAGTCTTCAAGGGTTCTGCATTCTCGCTCAAGTAAATCTTCCCAGAGTTTAGTTTCTGGTCGCATCCCAGCCATCATTAGAGTTAAGACTCCTCCTTTAGGTGGGTTGTTGACCTTTGCTAATTCTAAGGTAAAGCAATTTAGGTAAGATCGTAGAGTTTCCTCTGGACCTTGTCGAATAGCAGACAGACTGACCAGTGGAACAATGAAATTCTTCGCGGCCTGGAATTGCCTCAAGAATACAGTCTGGAGTTGTTGCCAAGATGAGATTGAGCTGGACTTGAGTCCTTGGAACCATTTCTTCACTGCTCTCGTGAGAGTTACAGCAAAACACTTGCAACTGCGAGATCATCGACACGATGTAGTTCCATAACGTCGTTGAAGTGATCCATATGATCCTGCGGATCAGTTTTCCTATCAAAAGTGTTTATGGTGGGAAGTTTGAATCCGGCAGGTAAGGCAACAGCTTGAACCTCCTTACTGAATTGCGATTGACGATACCCATCAGCGAGCTCATCATCCCAGTCGGCAAGTACATCTAACATGATCCTCAAATTGTGAATATCGACATTCGGAGGGAGAGGAAGAATATTATCTTTTGCTCATGGTAGGGGTGGCCTTTGGTTGTTATCACGATTTTATGCAGATTAGTCAGGCAGGGTCTGCTGCGACCTTTGTGGGGTTTCCATTGAAATAGTGCGACGAGATCGACTTCGGTCGTTGAGATGCGATGTAGATCGCTCTTGACTATGTTGCTGTTCTAAATATTGTCTCAGGTCTATAGGATTCTATCGAGATTCCCTACTAATCCTTTCGAAGGCACTCCTCGATTGTCGTTTTTACTCGTTGTTTAGACCATTACAATTGATGGTCACTCTCTAAGAAGATTGTCGACGATTACGATTTATGCTCGAACTTTCAGTTCCGGATTCCAGGGGCAAGTCTGCGACTTTGCCTTTTCCCTTGGAAGTGTGATCTCCATGATGCTCTTGCCGGGCTTTATACTGGTCGCAGTTCCCTATCTCTAGAATCTGAATTTCTCTCTCAGGTTGTTGAGCAGGACGTTCGTACTGTGATGGAGTTAGCATCTATCCCTCAGCAAGTCATCGTAGAGAGTCATTAATCTGACTTGTAATTTGCTAAAGGTTCACCAGTGCTTCCTCCATGCGATCCTGTCTCTAGATAATATTTTCTGGTGCGGTCACAGCAGGCTGATCCTGAGCAGAATCTACCTGTGCAGCAGTAGTTCTTTGGGGATGATTTTAGCTAGTTCCGGTGTTTCTGGTAGTGTTTCTAGTGTTTGCCATTGTTTGAACGAAACGGAATCGACAAACTTTTTTTCCGGAATAGCCCTCTTTTTAGCGCCAATTATTGACGGAGGTTTTGTCAACAATGAATTTTGTAAATTGTAAGATGTGGCTTGTGTATAAAAAGGGTTAAATTGATCAAAGCAAATAAAGAGACAAGAATTTTATAGTGGTTCGGCCCCAAAAAAAGATGAGCCTACGTCCACTGTTGTTCCATTATTTTCTGGAGGATTACAAGAGAGTGCAGAATATGTTCAGAAAGTGAGTCTATAAGATTTTCCCAAAAAGATCGATCCCCCTTACAGCAGCATTGATCTTCCCCTTATATAGGTGAAGGTAGTTCAATGTTTCCCGATTATTAGAATAAATTTCCAGAAAATATTTTCATAATATTATTTTCAAGAACACCATAGTTTTGTAAAATCAAGAAACGCAGTGGAATTGGTCGTTTAAAATTTTTCTTTTTACAAAACGTTTCGGATCGTGATCTAACATGAATTAACTATTGATCTAGACAAGAACAATACCCAGATTCACTCCACAACCTTCTCGTCTTTCAATATATTCTCGAAAGTCATTTGATCCGGTGGGTGGTCACCTTCTTGATTCCCAACAAAGAGATCCGCAGATGAACAAGAAGACAATCTTCTCGAACCGATTTCTCCAAAATAGCCGAAACTCCAAGGACAGTGAATCCCTAGTAGTGGCCGATTTTCTCTGCTCTCTCTCTCTCTCTGTTTTCGTGTGACACTCTTTTCTGGAGGGGTGTTTCACGTATAACACTTGTATATAATTGTTAAAGAACTTTTCTCTTAAATATAGAGAGATTAGTAAACCCTAATGGGCTTATTGGGTTTGTTAGACTCAACTGATCATCAAATTACTATTGGGCTTTAATTTGAGCTAGATAGGGGACCAGATGGATCTATAAAGCCCAAGCTCCAATGAACCATATACCCACTATTATAATTAACTCTTAATTATGATTGGACCTTGTCCATTAATATTGGGGCACACCACTATAGGCCTAATATTGAACTCTTGGACCAAATGTTATTTATTTTCTGTGAAACTTATTAACAATTAATTAGCTTGATCCATTTAGCATATACTATATCTGTAGACATACCCCCAATATAATGCCATACTAGTAGGGTGAAATTACCGTATTACCCCTCTAGTACATATTTACCTTTGAGTTGCTATTTTTCATCTAATGGATAATAGTTGACTATGGTGTTTGTATCTGCTTATACAAACACAGTCAAATTCACATAGTGAATACTAGGGCCCTAGTTTATATTATCCAAGTACTTAAAAAAACTCAAAGTGACATCATATGCATGGTGTCCATCATGAAAAATGTCTACACATTTCATATACCTTATCTTCCAAGATACCAGAGTTCGAACCATAAATCAGAACTAGTCCTTTAGTAACTCAAAAAGACAAAACACATGAAAGTAAGTTCGTTAATTACTAGGATTAAGATCTTCTACAATAGTGCTAGATTAGTAAAATTAGAAATTTGAGTTACGGCACTTAACCTCAAATTCTAATTCACTAGGTCCTATTCGATGCGGTTATAACTTTCTTATAATACACTAGTGTTTCGATCCAAAGACTCACTTCGATAATTAGAGACTTCCTTAATTAAATAGACAATACTACATTCTATGGCATAGTAAAGTATTCTATCTTCAATATGCAGAATACGAACAATTTAATTTAGACATGATGAAATAAAGAATATAATGTCTCCCACATATGAACTTATCATACGAATAATTCTTTATTACTCATTTCATGTCTTGGAATCTTTTAGATGTTTGCATAAGATAAACATACACATCACATGTATATCAATGGGACATAAATGAAATAGAAATTCATAACATAGAATTTATTAATAACAAATAGATACTAAATAATCCAATAAATATTGTTTATAATATCTAAATAATAAACTACTTTATAGGACATTATTCCAACAATCTTCCACTTATCCTTTAAAGCAGATGTGACATATCACGTAGTCCCATTCCTTCTAGGTGGTCCTCAAATACTTTGGTAACCAAAAATTTGGTAAAAGGATTAGCAAGATTCTCTGTAGACGCTATCTTACTCACTATCACGTCTCCTCTTTGAACAATTTCTTTGAATACATGATATTTCCTCTCTATGTATTTTCCCCTCTTGTGGCTTCTGGGTACTTTGGAGTTAGCAACTGCTCCACTGTTATCATAGTAAAGTGTCATAGGTTACTGTGCTCTAGGTACTACCTCAAGATCCAAAAGGAAATTACGAAGCCAGACCGCCTCTTTAGCTGCTTCAGAAGCTACCACATATTCGGCCTCCATAGTTGAATCCGCAATATAAGATTACTTGATACTCCTCTATATAATGGCTCCACCACCAAGGATAAAGACTAAACTAGAGGTTGATCTTCTAGAGTCTTTATCAGATTGAAAATCCAAATCAGTATATCCAATAGATGTTAGACCTTATCCAGAATATACAAGCATATGATTTCTAGTTTTCCGAAGATACTTTAGAATATGCTTGACTGCACCCCAATGTTCAGGTCCTGGATTGGATTGGTAACGACTTACAATCCCAACAGCATAACAAATATCTAGTCTTGTGCAAAGCATGGCATACATGAGACTTCCCACTGCTGAAACATAAGGAATATTTCTCATCTGTTCCTTCTCTTTTTCTGTCTTAGGAGAATTCTCATTAGACAGAGTAATTCCTTTATGAAAGGGTGTTAAACCTTTCTTAGAATTATGCATTGCAAACCTTACCAGTATTTTGTCTATATATGAATCTTGTGATAAAGCTATGTGTTTGTTCATTCTGTCTCGTAAAATCTGTATTCCTAGAACATAGCAAGCTTCACCTAAGTCCTTCATATCGAACTATTGTGCTAACCAGACTTTCATTGATGATAATGATCCAACATCATTCCCAATGATTAGAATGTCATCAACATACAGTACCAGAATATTCACTTTATTATCCTGAATTCTTTTATAGACACAAGGTTGATCTATGTATCGTTCAAAACCATAAGACTTAATTGCTTCATCAAATCTTATGTTCCATGATCTAGATGCTTGCTTGAGTCATAGATCTCCTAAGTTCACAAACTTTTCTTTCTTGACACTTTTCAACGAATCCGTCTGGTTGTATCATATAGATACATTCATCAAGATTGTCATTCAGGAATGCAATCTTAACGTCCATTTGCCATATCTCATAATCAAGAGATGCAGCGATGGATAAGAGTATGCGAGTAGACTTGATCATAGCTACAGGAGAGAAGGTTTCTTCATAGTCGATATCTTCTTTTTGTGTATAACCCTTTGCAACTAACCTTGCCTTGAAAGTCTCCACTTTCCCATCTATTCCTCTCTTTCTCTTATAGACCCACTTACACCCGATGAGTTTTATCCCTTCAGGTGGATCTACAAGTTCTCAGGCTTTATTAGAGTACATGGACTCTATTTCAATTCCGTTGCCTTTTGCCAGAGATCTTTATCAACATCATCCATTGCCTCATTGTAGGTGTAAGGATCAGATTCTTGGTCACAAGACTCTCCTATTCCCATGTATCTTTCAAGTTGTCTCAAAACTCTCCCACTATGACGAGGATCTGATGTTTGTTGAGTTTCAAGTGATTTATCTTTTCTAAATACTTTCTCTATCTTATATTCTATAATTGGGCTGACAACATCATCAATTAATTCTTCTAGAACTAACTTACTTTTGGGCTTGAAATCTTTCATATAGTTTTCTTCCAAGAAAGTAGTATTTGTACTCATAAACACTTTCTTTTCTTCAATACTATAGAAATAATACCCTCTAGTTCCTTTTGGGTAACCTACAAATAGACGCAATTTAGATCGTGATTCCAACTTAGTAGTTTTTCCTTTCAACACGTATGCTGGACAACCCCAAATGTGGATATGACGCAAACTATGTTTATGTCCTTTACATAGTTCAAATGGAGTCTTAGGTACTGATTTAGAACGAATTCTATTCAACAAGTACATAACAGTTTCTAAGGCATAACCCCAAAAAGATGCGGATAATTGTGAATAACTGAGCATCGACCTAACCATATCCAAAAGTATCCTATTTCTTCTTTCAGCAACACCATTTAGCTGATGTGTACCAGGTGCTGTGAGTTGGGATAGGATCCCATTGTCTATGAGAAATTCAAAGAATTCTCCAGAGAGGTATTTACCACCTCGATCAGATCGAAGGGTCTTTATGTTCTTTCCTAACTGCTTTTCAGTTTCCACTTTGAATTCTCTGAACTTTTCAAAAGAATCCGATTTGCGTTGAATTAGGTAAACATAACCAAATCTAGAATAATCATCTGTAAACGTAATGAAGTATTCAAATCCTCCTCGTGCTTAAATATTCAAGGGCCCACAGACATCAGTGTGTACTAACTCAAGACATTCTTGAACTCTAAGACCTTTTCTAGTAAATAGTCTTTTAGTCACCTTCCAGATAGGATTCATAAGTTAGTAATGGCTTGACTTCCAACGAACTTAGAAGACCATCATTGACTAACCTTTGAATTCTGTTTAGGTTAATATGACCGAGTCTCAAATGCCAGAGATAAGTTTCATCATTAGTACTCACTTTCAATTTCTTATGTTTAGATTCTATANCAATGAGATACTTTTAGGTTGAATAAAGAAAAGATTACTCCTATGAGTACCAGTGCAAATAAGACTATTATTCTTTCTAATAGAAACTTTATTGTCAAAATGAATAGAATAACCTTGTCTCATTAAATAAGAAACAGAAATCAAATTCCATTTAAACATCGGAATTTAATAACAATTCTTTATTTTTAAAAACCTAAAATCATCGAAATTCAAAAAAATATCTCCCATTGCACGAGCTTCAACTATTGAGCTATCTCTCAATCGCAGTGTGAACTCTTCAGTAGCGAACTTCCCAGTTTCCTTGAACCCCTGCAAAGTATTACAAACGTGGTCAGTGGCTCCCGAATCTACGATCCAAGAATCGATAGAATCAACCATATGACAAGCCTCAATGAACAACAAATTATCATTACCTTGTTTTTCCTTGTTGTTGTCTTTTTCCCTTTTAAGGGCTAGGTAAGTTTTGCAGTTCCTCTTCCAATGTCCATCCTTACCGCAGTGGAAAAATTTTCCCTTTGGTTTGGCATCTTTCTTGGTCTACTTTTTCTTTGGAGCTAGAGAAGCAGGAGTCTTTTTCTTCCACTTACCTTTGCCTTTCAACTTAGGTTTGGAAGAACTAGCTTGAGCTACATTAGCCTCAGCTAATCCCGACTTATTCTTCTTAAGAATATTCTCTGTTATTTGCAGATCTTTCATCAGGCCAGTAAGAGTATAATCCTTCCGGTGAATTTCATAATCAATCTTAAATTGATTGAAGGTGTCTGACAATCTGTTCAAAACCATGTCAATTTGGGTGTCACAATCAATTTCAGCTCCAAGGATTTCTAGTTCGTTAAAGTATGTGATGACTTTCATCATATGTTCCCGAAATGGAGTATCCTTCTTTTGACGAAAATTCATAAATGCACTTGTAGCCTTATTTGTAGCTTAACGACCGAGACTGGCGAACATTTCGTCAACACTCAGCATAATGTCAACAGCAGTATCTATTCCACGATGTTGTTGTTGCAATATATTGCTCATTGAGCCAAGTATATAGCACTTAGCCATCTCATCAGATTGCTTCCACTTATCATATGAGTTTCTTTTATCATTGGTGGATTCCTCAGTTGGTTGAACATGACATGGAGTGGTGAGAACCCACTTATATTTATCAGCAGTAAGCACTATATCTAGGTTACGTTTCCAGTCTACATAGTTTTCACTGTCCAGCTTATTTTGTGTGAGTAAGTGGACAAGAGATTAAGTGCCATATCTACTGAAAAATAAATAAATATTCCACGTATAAGCAAACATCATTTATTATGTTTCGAATAATTAACATAAAGTATTTAAGCATACAATATGCAAATAAAGTATCCCTAAGACTATCACTTATATTCATGGTAATTTAACCTACCACTGATTATAAGCCTCCTATAAGAAGTCATGCAATCAGTTTGTCAAACTGAAACAATAAGATAGATAACTCTTATCTCATATTTCTAACTACCATTCTCTTTGGTCCTCTAATCGATTAATAAGAATTCCTACTGAAGGAAATTAATATTTCGAGTTTAGTGTTTAACCATTGATTCGGTAACTAAGCTTTCTATATAAGACCGTCTCCTACGGCCAATTAGCCTCATATAGTTAACCTAGTACCTTATCCTTATAAGCTCATTTCAAGTATTACCCAGACAAAAAACCCTCCTATGGGAGCTCAGCAAGATTCTAAGGCAAGGCTTATCCTAATACATAACAAACCAACAATGGAGACTATAGGTATCACATATCTTCTCCCACTCAATATTTTATAATAAAGGATTTATAGATTTGACCCAGTTATCTAACTAGTTTAGTAACCTAAAATCAATTATGTAAACATGCTCATATTTGCATGAAAGTAGCTCTAATTTTCTATATGACATGTTACTAAAGATCATGTAATAATACTTAATTATTAGGCATGCATGCAACATTGTCCTAATAATACCAAAGTAATAAGCAAATAAATAATTAATTATTAATGATTTATTAATTTCTGGTAATTTAAAATTATTTAACATTTAAATAATTCTAATTGATAAGATGATGTTAAATATTTAAATATAGAAGATAATATTTAAAATTTAAATTAGAAAAGATTTTCACAAAATCTAATTAGTTTAAATAAAAGATTTAGCTAATAAAATCTCCTTAAATATCTCAAATTTAAATTTTAACTTTTTGAAATCTTAATTTGAATTTAGCTTCCTTAAATATCTTCCAT
>JXTB01000039.1:496360-510939 GCA_002914805.1 Parasponia andersonii
CATAGAAAATAAATGATATTTAGTCCAAGAGTTCAATATTGGGCCTATAATGGTGTGCCCTAATATTAATGGACAAGACCCAATCATAATTAAGAGTTAATTATGATAGTGGGTATATGGTCTATTGGAGCTTGAGCTTTATGAATCCATCTGGTCCCTTATCTAGCTCAAATTAAAGCCTAATAATTATTTGATGATCAGTTGAGTCCAACAAGCCCAATAAACCTATTAGAGTTTACTAATCTCTCTACAGTTAGGAGAAAAGTTCTCTAACTGAAAAATACAATACTACACGTGAAACACCCCTTGAGAAGAGAGTGTCACATGCATAACAGAGAGAGAGGGAGAGCAGAAAATCGACCAACCCTAGGGATTCCATCCTTGGTGTTTTTGGTCAACCCGGAGAAATCATTTTGAGAAGATTGTCTTCTTGTTCGTCTGCGGATCTCTTTGTTGGGAATCAAAAGGTGATCACTTACCGAATCAATCAAACGGCTTTCAAGAATAAACGGGACGACGAGAAGGTTGTGGAGTGATTTCAGATATTATTCTTGTCTAGATCAAGAGTTAATTTATGTTAGATCACGATCCGAAATGTTTTGTAAAAAGAAAAATTTTAAACGGCCAATTTCGCTATGTTTCTTGATTTTACAAAACTATGGTGTTATTGAAAATGACTTTATGAAAATATTTTCGAAAATTTTATCCCAGCTAACACCAGCACAATAGTATGATAAATACGTAATAACTCTTATTCTAGTATTTATATAAATATTATTAGTAAGGGGAATACTCTACTAAAGGCCCAATATTGTACTCTTAGATTAAATGTCATGCCTTTTATAGAGATTTAATCAACTAGCCTTGGTTAACTGATCCATCTAGCATATTTTATATCACATATAAAATCTCTATATAATGTCGTAGTTAGATAAGTGAAATTACCATAATACTCCTTCAATATATATTTACTTTTAAGTTACCATCTTTCTATTAAGGAATAATATTGTCAATAATTTTGTTCTCAATGGTCATTTAGACAAAATTATCAACTATTTCACAAAGTAAATACTAAGATCTTAGATTTAATTATTCCATGAATCTTGAAAGAACCTAAAGTGGCATTAATGTATAGAATCCTTAACTATTTGGTGTTTCCATCAATTCATAAATCATAATCTCCAATATGCCAGAGTTCATCTCTAATTTTATAGAGGCTAGTATTTTAACAAATCAAAAAGCTACAACCCATGAAAGCTAGTCCAGCCAAATATCAAGGATTAAAATCTATATGCTAAGAACTAGTTTGTGATAAGATAAAAATTGAGTTACGGTACTCCAATTCTTTATATTATCTAGTCTAGTTTAATACACATAACTTATTTATGTTGTACTAGTGTTTCTATCAGAAGTTAGACACTTCAATGATTTGAGATACATTATTCCCGTTGAGATAGACAAACACTACAATCTTTAGTAAATAAAGTATTTCATCTTTATTTACAGATTGTGAACTAATTAATTTAGACTTAGATAAAGAAACAAGTCTCCCCATAATTAACACGTAATCATGTTTGTTTCTTTATAAACAAATAAAGTCATATAATCTTTTTCAGATAAATAAACTATTCAACTAAGACAGTTTAATCTAGCAAATATCATAATTGCATGTAAGAGAAAGTTGTTTATACTAAAATGGTAAAATTAAAAATCAGTTTTTTAGGGTAAATATCCCAACAAATATTTCATATGAATACTTAAGGGTCTTTAGGTGTAGAGCATTTGTTCATATTCCTAAATTTAAGGGTCCAAGTTTGATGACAACAAAACCATGTATTTTCTTGGGGTATAGCTATTAAGAGTTTGGGTATTGATTATAGGATTTGGTGAACTAAGAAGAAATATGGTGTTTCTTGAAGCTCAACTTTTTTTATAATGGTGACAAAGTTGGGAAGTATAAATCTTCTATTTATATTCATGTTAGTTCGAGTTCATTTCCTCCACCTATAGTACATGATGATCATAGGGGAGATGTATGAGAAAATCATGGTGAGAATTTCAATGATGATAATCATACAGTTGAAGAAGTGGAACCAACTGAACAAGTTGAGCAAGTACCTCCACCACTACCATCTGAGACTCATTTGAGAAGAGCCACTAGAGAGCGTCGACCATCTACAAGATATCTTCCTTATAAGTATACATTGCTTATTGACGGGGAAGAATTAGAAACTTACCAATAAGTTGCTTTACATTAGCGGAAAACATGAATGGCTTAACGCCATGCAAGAACAGATGAGATCCTTACTCGAGAATCACACCTATAACGTAGTGAAGTTGCCTCAAAGAAAGAAAGCTCTCAAGAACAAATGAGTTTACAAATTGAAGACTAAAAAAATAATAGCTCAGAACAAAGATACAAGCCACAATTGGTTGTGAAAGGATTCAGTTAGAAGAAATGTGTTGACTTTGGAAAGATATTTTCTCCAGTAGTAAAAATGTTATCTATTAGAGTTATTCTTGATTTAGTTGCCCGCTTGAATTTGGAAGTTAGACAACTTGATGTGAAAATTGCTTTTCTTTATGGTGACTTAGAAGAACAACTTTACAAGGAGCAACTTGAGGGATTTAAGTTGAAAGATAAGAAACTCTCGTGTATAAACTTAAAAAAAGCTTATACGGACTCAAACAAGTACCAAAGAAGTGGTACAAGAAGTTTGACTCCTTTATGATTAGCCATGGTATAACAAAACTATATCTGATCATTATATGTTTACAAAGAAGTTTTCAGATGACTATTTCATTATTCTTCTGCTATATATGGATGACATATTGATCGTTGGTCATGATAGAAGTAAAATTGACAAACTGAAAAGAGAGTTAAATAAGTATTTTACTATGAAAGACTTGGGATTGACGAAACATATACTTCACATGAGAGTTCTAATGACAGAAAAAATGAAAAAGATTTGGCTATCTCAAGAAGCCTACATTGAAAAAGTTTTTGAACGATTCAATACAAGCAAAGGCAAAGCAATTTGTTCTCCACTTGCAAAGCAGTTCAAGCTTATTGCCGAGCAATATTCGACAAGTAAGAAAGGAAAAAAATAATAATAAAAGTGCCTTATTCATCTGCTGTTGGCAGTTTGATATATGCTATTGTCTGTACAAGGCCATATATTGCTCATATAGTTTGGGTTGTTAGTGGATTTGTCTCTAATCCTGGAAAGGAACATTTGGCAGCAGTGAAATGGATATTGAGATATTTAAGAAGTACTTCCAAGATGTGCTTATATTTTAGCAATGTTGAACCTATGCTAGATGGGTACACAAATGCAGACATGGTAGGTGATACTGATTCTAGGAAATCCAACTTGGGATTCTTAATGACGTTTTCAGGTAGAGCTGGTTCATGGTAATCTAAATTAGAGAAGTGTATTATTTTTTCAACAACAACAACAGAAGCAGAATATATAACAATGATTGAAACTTGTAAAGAAGCATCGAACACAAAAAGCTTAAAAACTAATTAAAGAAAATAAAAAAAAAAAAATAGAGAACAGACGATTAGACTTTATTAGTAACATGACCCTGTTTTTTCTGTTAAAATAAAAAAATAAATAAAAAAAACCTAGCGCCTTTTGTAAACTGAAGTTCTCTAGTCAAAAGTTATCTAAAATATTTGGATGAATCAATCAGAATTAATGGGAACAATGGCTTCTCAGAGCAATGAATCATAGTAACCCCAAGTAACAAAGACCCATGTTAATGTTAGATATCACTAGATTCATGATGTGCTTGAGAAGGAAGAATTTGCACTTCGAAAGGTGCATACCAATGAGAATGGGTAAGACACGTTGATGAAGTCTTTGCCTAAGGAGAAGCTTGAAGCTTGTAGGAAAAGAAAGGGTTTGATGATGAGCCCACCATATAAGGCAGAGAGAGATAATTGTTGGGTCTGCCATATTATGTGGGCCTGGACTATCGACGACTTCAACCCCAAAGTTCATTTAAAGAAAAACGGTAAAAAAAAAAAAAAAAAAAAATGAAAGGGGACGGTAGTGAAGCCTTGCCTCATGTTCATCATTAAACAAAGAGAGGAAATGAGGGTTTTAGCCATAAGTGGAGAAAGAGAAAGTAGCAGCAGCAACCACTTTTAATGAGAGAAAAAAGAAAAGCTGGAGAGAGAAAGTAGGGTTTTAGAGCTTTGATTTGAAAATTAAGTGGCGATTCGTTGCCCAAGTGTTAATTTGTTCAAATTTTGCATGGTTAATCTTTGATACGAGCTTTATAAATCCAAATAGTTTAGTTCTTCTAGTTAGCCTCTCTTACTATCTTGAGATACCCACTTGTGAGATATTGTTTTTCTTTTTATTGTAATCCATCTATGTTGACGATGATTATAGTGTTGGTGATCCGAAAATATTTATTCCTAATGCTATTGTAACTTGTGAGCCTCTAATTATTCGAGAGAGGAATATTGTGTATCTGTTAGTGTTATTATTAATAGTGGAAGAATGAAGTGGAACATTATCCCTTCGTTTTTCCCGATTGAGAATTTTAAGTTAAAAAAAAAAAAAATTGTTATATCATTTGCGGTTGATTTGTTATCTTTTATTGATTGTGGTGCTTTAATTGACTTTATATAGTAGCTTTGTGGTATTTATTGGGGAACCCATTTTAGACAAACAAAAAAGGGAAAATATTTATTTGCTAGCTATTGAGTTAATGGTGTTTTTCCAACAAATAACAACGTGCAGATTTGCATTGATGGAATAGAATTGATCTTTGGTAAACTTTAAGAAGAAAATCTTCAATATTGATCATCAAGTATCAGAATAGAGGATTGTTTTATAAAATCATTGTAGTTTGACTTTGAAGAAGACAGTGTGGAAACATGATCAACTGAATGTACGGAGTTTGATTTCGATTGGCAAACTTTAAAGAGGGAACTCTCCATCGTGGTCACATTCAAAAGATATCATCTCATGAGACCAGAGTTTGACTAACTCTAAGGCAAATCGAAGAATGAGATAATGGAGAGATATGAAAGTGATCTCCATCATATATGAAATTTCGTATCTCTTCGATTATGATATCGGAAAGTCAAACTGGTTTAGTTTAAAAAGATGAACATTGAAGCAATTATAAAGTGTTAAATAATAAACAAGATTTTGATTGGATTAAATTTATTATTATTATTATTATTATTATTATTATCGGAAGAAATCACGTTTTTATTACATTTGTATGATCTTTTGCAACAATCACGAGAAGAAACCACTTGGTTTTCCTTCCCTTCCTCTCTATGTCTTCACTTCTCTTTCTCTCTATCTTTCTCATCTCCCTCTCCTCCGCCCATCACAGCCGTACTCGTCACGCGTTAGTAACGGCGCGTTTCGCGAACTCCGCACCTCCGCAGACACCCGATCATCCGGCAGTCCAGCAAGCCTGCAAGGCGACTCGTTTCCAAGAACAGTGCGAGGCCTCTTTGTGCGAATCGGGTCGGGTTCTTCCCCGCCCGGATCCGGTCCAGATTATCCAGGCGGCGATCGGAGTCTCGGCGGAGAATCTGCAAACCGCGAATCGCATGGCGCGGTCCATCTTGGAGTCCTCGGCCGGGAACCTGAACCGGACGACGGCCGCCCTGAACTGCCTCGAGTTTCTCCGGAACTCTGACCACCGTACAAGGCTGGCCAATGAGGCGCTGCCACGTGGGAGGACGAAGGACGCCCGGGCGTGGATGAGCGCCGCCCTGCTGTACCAGTACGACTGCTGGTCGGCGCTCAAGTACGCCAACGACACGCGTTTGGTGAACGAGACGATGTCGTTTCTCGACTCGCTGATCGGGCTGTCCAGCAACGCGCTGAGCATAATGGCCTCGTACGACGAGTTCGGCAACGACACTTCCACGTGGGCCCCGCCCAGGACGGAGCGGGACGGGTTCTGGGCGGGGAGCGGTTCCGGGTCGGAGCTGGGGTCTCGGGGCGGGTTCCCGTCGAAGTTAACGGCGGACGCGACGGTTTGCAAAGACGGAAGCGGTGGCGAGGGGTTTTACAAGACGGTGCAGGAGGCGGTTAACGCGGCGCCGGATAACGGCGTTAAGAGGTTCGTGATCCACATAAAGGGTGGGGTTTATGAGGAGTCGGTGAGGGTCCCACTGGAGAAGAAGAACGTTGTGTTTTTAGGTGATGGAATAGGTAAGACCGTTATCACCGGGTCGTTGAATGCGGGTCAGCCTGGAGTGTCCACCTATAATACCCCCACAGTCGGTGAGTTTTTGAATTTTAATTCATTAATTTTTCAACGATTTTTCTTTTTTTCACCGTCATCTCATCTCATCTCATCTCGAATGGTCAATTCATTAGTTTTTGACGGTAAAAAAATTGGTTACCGTCATCTCATCTCGAATGGTCTAGCTTCAAATCTATCATAAGGTGTATTGAGAAATGACATTCTTAGTAAAACAAAAGCTTTATTTAAGAGAAAGTTATAACCAAAATACGAGTTTTGGAAATGTTATGTAGCAAAAGGAATATTCTCTAAGGTCATTTATCAAACTATGTTGTTTGTCGTTGTTATTTTAAATATTGATATCTTTTTCTTTTCTTTTCTTTTGTCGTTGTGTTCATTTTTATTAATATGACTTACAAATATATTTCCGGGAGAGCTTTCAATAAATTATTTTGGTATTCTTTTTCTTCTTTTTTAAAGGTTTCTAAAATTAATTTAGGTCCAAAAAAGTTGGTAGAGTTGAGAAACGGTGTAGTTTTTTTTTTTTTTTTTTAAGAATAAGCAGGATAGTTAAAATTTAGCTTTTTTTTTAGTTATGGAGACTAGTTAAATTTTCAAAACAACTAGAAATTTGAAATTAAAAAAAAAATATAGTGAGAACATAACTTTTCTTTAATAATAAAAATGATAAGAAAATGACGACAAGTGTGGTATTTTTCTTTGGATTTGATTATAAGAGCTTCCAACTTCCTTAATAGAAATGTTAGCTGAAAACTCATTAGATAGAGCACATCATCCTAGTCTCGCTAAATATTATAGTGGTACAACCTGCGTGCCCATTGAGCGATGGAATACGCCACCTAAGTCCTCCCGAATGTAGTTGTACGTAAGACTCGCGTGTGGTGAGATTGTGGGCACCCTACATCGGGCATTAGACTGCAGGAATAAACCATCACATTTAAAGTCCCTGAAAGTGCTACCCAAAGACTCAACTGACCATGTCTTACCAACGTACCACCACTCTCGGTGGTCAATGAGAGCATATTCTTTTTCTTTTTTTTTTATTTTTTTTATTTACGTACAATGAGAGAGAGCATATACAACATATGAGCAAGAAAGAAAATAAATAACAATGAGAACGATTGAGCATATTCAACATATGAGAAATAAAGAAAATAAATTAATGTGAACGATTGTACATCTTAAGGAAATAGTTATGTTCATATACATTTATAATGTGTTTCTCTGTCATTTTTTAATTGTAGCACTGATTTGATTTTTTTTTCCTTTTTGTTTTGAATCTTTTGAACAGGAGTTTTTGGTGATGGATTCATGGCTTATGGTCTAACAATCCAGAACACAGCTGGTCCTGATGCACACCAGGCTGTAGCTTTTAGATCAGATAGTGATCTTTCCGTAATTGAAAGCTGTGAATTCGTAGGCAATACAGACACACTTTATGCTCACTCCCTACGCCAATTCTACAAATCATGCCGCATTCAAGGAACTATAGACTTCATTTTCGGAAACTCGGCTTCGATCTTCCAAGATTGCGAGATCTTAATTCGTCCCCGACCTGAAGAAGACAAGAACAACATCATCACGGCGCATGGCAGGACAGATCCTGCACAATCAACTGGTTTTGTTTTTCAGAATTGTTTAATCAATGGCACTGAAGAGTACATGAAGTTACATAACAACAAGCCTCAACTACACAAGAACTACTTGGGAAGACCATGGAAAGAGTATTCGAGGACGGTTTTCATACATTGTAACTTGGAATCTCTAATTACACCCGAAGGATGGCTGCCATGGAGAGAGGATTTTGCTTTGAAAACGCTGTTTTACGGCGAATTCGGGAATTCTGGAGCTGGATCGGACTTATCTCGGAGAGTCTCATGGAGTAATAAAATTCCTGCTGAGCATGTTAATATATATTCAATTCAAAGCTTCATTCAAGGTGATGAGTGGATTTCTACAAAATGAACCGCAATCATTTGTGTAAAATGATTCACATAAAGAACACCAAAAGGTTCACATAGTGGAGTAACCAGATTTCTGCTGAAAATGTTCCAATTGTGTTGTAAGGATATTCAAATTGGTTTGTAGTAGCAAACCAAGTGTCAATTAGTATAAGGTGAAGTTAGTACAGTATTGGTAGAATATGATTGTAAAGATCCGACCAGTACTGCTCTGTTGAGCTTCATTGTTCATAATTCTTATGTCCTTTTTTTTTCCTTGGAAAACAGGCTTGTTTTTTTCTCCATATAGAAATTTTCTTGTGATAAACAAACATATTTTGAAGGCGCCCAATTTAGACTTGTTCACTAGAAGGAGGGGACTGCTTACGCCCGCTTTATGTTGGACCCAGCTATTTTTGAAATAAATTTATAATTTTGTTATTCCATCACTGTGGGACTTACGTTTTGGACCGTTCATGCGTCAATTGCGTTTTACCATATTACACCTCATAAATTTAATGATATACGGGGAAAAAAATTACACCAAATTGACAATATATCATATAAAAAAATATAGGGAAAAAAATAACAATAACACGCGTGTCACCAAATTTGCAAGTATTCACAAAATCTGTATGGAGTCACAAAATCCATGCCTTTAGGATCACCAAAAAAATTTCTATGCATCTTAAGACGATCTCCAAAGCAAAATGCTAACAAATAGTGTACTAATGTTATATTTGAAATGATATGCTAAATTTAAAATACAAGTTTTAAGTTTTGCTCCGACAGATGTATACTAAAAATATATTATTTATTTGAACAGTATTTTTAATTATACTTTTTTTTTCTATTATTAATTCCTAATATTATACTATCCAATTACTAATAATAAAACTTCACTTACCTTCTACTAATATAATAACTTTTTTTCTTCAATAAATACTCATATTTTATTTAAATAAGTAAAATAGTCAATATAATTACTAAAAAAATAAGTAGCTTATTGTATATGATCTTATAATGGAATTTTGATAGATCCTCGTACCACGAAGAAGTGATGAGAACTTCGATGACAATATTGTAAAATCTAACACATACTAATAAAAAATTTACAAACTTAGATACATGTTAATAATGATTGTATTGTGAATTTTGGCACATACTAAAATTCATGTGTTATATCTTGTGTTATATTTAATACAAGAAATAGAATGTGCTAAAAGTATATTATATTTGAAACACCATTGGAGATATTATTTGTAATGAAATATTAAAATTTAGTACTGGCGTGAGTAGTAGAATGCCTACGGGAGATGCTCTAAAAGACTAGTAAAATTAAAAACTTTATAACTCAAAGTAGACATTTTGACAACAACAAACATGGATACACAAGCAAAAATCATACTAAAATTCTTTTACCCATAACAATGCAACCAAAGATAGATTTTAGGCACAGATCGCACGATTAAACACAAAATAGAGTTTACTATTTAGGAGATAAAAGGAAACTATCATAATTTATAATATTTGACAATATTTGACTACATTAAGGACTATAAATTAAGAAATAATCTACAAAATCTTACCATAATATACACCATAAATACATAATACTTACACAAAATAAAAGCATTGTAGTAAAAAGGAAAAAAAAATAAAAAAAATTTCAGTCAAGATTTATACGGGATGTTCAAGCATAGCTATGTTTGATAGTTATGAGAGAAAATATGATAAAATAAAAAAAATAGAAGAAAAGGAAAATGAGTAGGATGGAAAGTATTTTTTCCTTATGATTGTTTGATATGTAAAGAGAGAGAAAAAAAGAGTTTAATTTAAAATGACTATCTTACCTCTATGTTACTATTATTCAAAATTAAGTGTTTAAGGGCAGTTTAATAATTTATCTTACTTATACACTAATACACGTGTAACACGACACGATATGTGTAACCCGTTTAATAAACGTGTCATGTGTCATATTATGATCTGTTTGACACGATTATTCAAAATTGACACGATTATTCTAATTTAACACGATTATGCACTACTTAATTTAATTTTACTCCTATAAATATGCTTAGAATTAATTAAAATCACGTTTAATATATTAAAATATTAATAAATATGTCGTATTAGTGTCGTGTTGACACAACACGAAAACAACACGTTTAATTAAACGGGTTACACGAGTCATTTTCGGGTTAAGCGGGTTGACCCGAAACCTACCCGTTTATTATATATATTATACGTGTCAACCTGAAATTGACACAAAAATTAAATGAGTCACCCAAATCCGTTTATTTCGTGTCATTTTCGAATCATATCGTCGTGTCATATAATTACAAACCCAACTAAGAGACCATTATTCAAGTCCATTCCATTCCCCATTTTCTCACCTTTTCTTTCCTTTTTTTTTTTTTTTTGGTTTTCTTTTTCCTCTGACGAGCAACTATTTCGTATTTTCATAATTTGGTTTAGGGCCTTTCTACTTCGCTTCTGGTTAGAGTTGTTTCCTTCTTGCCGGTATTAAAAGAGTGAGAAATTATGTTAAATATGTATCATAAGAGGCATATTTTGGCACATATACTTCCCTCAATAAAACTCTGAAAAATATGCATATAACCACCTGAAATGTCACTTCTGCCCTTAATAATTGGTTTATAATGTATAAGTCGCTCTTCTCCTCTTTAACCTCGCTATAGCTCCTTATTCCTCCCTCTATATCCTCACAATCTTTCATGTAATCTCATGCTTGAATTTATCACACTGTCTAAAGAGTTGAAATTCTAAGAGCAGAAAAGAAGAAAAGGATAAAAGTTGAAAAAACAGAAAAAAGACGTGGCAGTAAGACGGAGGATAGAAATCCGCGAAATGGGTATGTAATTTATATGTTCAAATGTTATGGGTACTGTTCGAAATGGTTTTTAACTAAGTTTCGATATGTTACGAGCATAATTTATACATTAAAAGTTATTTTCTGGGTCTGAAATTATCTACAAAAGTCTGGATTTCTCAAAAAATCAGACTGCCTTAGTATAAGCATCGAATTTTCGATGTAATTTCGACCATATTTCGATGAAGTTTGAGATGTAAGAATTTCGTCGACTATATTTCGATTATAATTTAATGGTAATCGAATTTTTGACCTATTTTCGATGACTATTCGATGGTAGTCAAATTTTCGACCTATTTTCAATGACTATTTCGATTATTTTTTCGATGACTATTTCGATTATTTTTTCGATCAATTTCGATGTATTTCGATTATAATTTCGACCAAATTTCGATGAAGTCTGAGATGCAAGAATTTCGTCGACTATATTTCGACTATAATTCGATGGTAGTCGAATTTTTGACCTATTTTCGATGACTATTCGATGGTAGTCGAATTTTCGACATATTTTCGATGACTATTCGATTATTTTTTTCGATGACTATTTCGATTATTTTTTCGATCAATTTCAATGTATTTCGATTATAATTTCAACCAAATTTCGATGAAGTCTGAGATGTAAGAATTTCGTCGACTATAATTCGATGGTAGTCGAATTTTTGACCTATTTTTGATGATTATTTCAATTATTTCTTTCGACCAATTTTCGATGGCTAAAAATATAGATTCTTCCTTTTACATTTTATGATTTTTTCTGTTGAATCTAATTTCTTTTTTTTGTTTCATCTGCAGAGTCACGTTTCAACATCATAGTTTTGTATAACGGTGAATGGATGTTTTCGTCAGAGAAAATATTATGGTCTTATATTGCTAAAGAAAGTAAGGCCATGGGTGTTGGATGGGTATAACTTTTGTGACCCTTGTAGATAAGCTGTATGAGGTGATTGGAGTTGATAAAAATCGTTTTGATTTAGAACTTAAGGTTGTTTATAAATGTGATGGTGGAGATGGAATCCCTATTCCTCCAACGAAGATTACCTCTAATAGTGACCTAGAAATTTGGCTTGAAGAGATGTCTTACTCTATTAAGAACCGTACTCCTTTATGTATGTCCATTTTACCAAAGTTGACACCTGTGGGTGAGGGTTGCAGTCAAAATGCTTCATTTGTGCCTGAAACAGGTGCAGAGAAAATAGATGAGTTAAAAGAATGCTTTGGTGAAGTAGCTAAGACTCTAGGGACAACAACAGGGACTTCAAGTAATCGAGTGCGTAGAGTAAGAATAGTAGATAATGAAGCGAAGTGGAGTGCTCCCTTGTTTTCAGAGGGAGAATTGCCGCAAGGAACACCTAACAACTTGTCAGTTGGATCTTCTAATTCAGTGAAAATCGTGATCGGTCAACTATTTGAGTATAAGGAAGACTTGAAGCTGAAGCTGCACTTGCATGCAATGAAGTGCAATTTTGAGTTCAAGGTAAAAAAGTCAGGCAAAGACTGTTGGTTTATAACATGTATAGACGACAATTGTACGTGGCGGTTGCAAGCTAGAAAGGTAGAGCAATCTGACATGTTTGAGGTGCGAAGATATGTGCCTGAATACACATGTTCGTTGGCAATAAGGCATAAGGATAACAGACAAGCAGTACCATGGATTATTGGACATTGTATTAAGAGAAAGTACACAAATCCAGCCAACCCTAATTATGCCCCTCGATCAATAATCTAGGATTTCTCTAAAGACTATGGGATTAACATGACATATGAAAAGGTATGAAGATGTAGGGAAAAAGCACTTCTGTATGTGAGGGGAACAGTAGATGGTTCATACCAAAACAGCCATCTTACCTATATATGTTAGAGAATACTAATCCAGGAACAGTCACGCATTTAGAGACTGATGAGATGGGATGTTTCAAGTATTTCTTCATATCACTGGGTGCATCTATTCGCGGCTTTAGAACAGTATGTCGTCCTGTGCTATGTGTGGATGGATCCTTCTTAAAAACAAACTGTGGTGGGACAATATTGGCTGCGATTGCATAAGATGCAAACATGCAGTTGTATCCTGTTGCATTTAGTAGTCGACTCAGAGAACAACGACTCCTGGATATATTTTATCGTGAAACTAAAGGAAGCAATTGGAGACATTGAGAACTTGGTCTTCATATTGGACCGACACCCAAGTATTACAAATGCATTGTCACTGAAGCACACCACGGAGCTTGCATACATCATATTGGTATGAATATCCAAGCAAAATTCAAGACTGATCATTGCCACAGTGAGTACTTCTTGGCGGCAAAATCCTATCGGATGAGTGACTTTCTTCATCATTTTGAGAAGATCAAGGTCAAGGATCAAGCCATTGCTAATTATTTAGAAGAAATAGTCATTGAGAAATGGAGCCGTGCAAACTTTTCTGCCATTCGTTACAATATCATGACAAGTAATAACGCTGAGAGCTTTAATAACACGAGTAGAGATGCACGGAAGTATCCAATCACAACTTTGGCAAAGTTTCTGAGGTATACACTACAAACTTGGTTTTTTGAAAGACGAACATTGGCAATGGAATCTAATAAACCATTATCGACAAAGATTAAGAAGAAATTGGAGGACCGTATTGAGGCTGCGAAGACTTTGATTATTCAGCCTCTCAGCCACTATGAGTTTTATGTCATGGACGGTGACAGAGACGGTCAAGTTAACTTACAAACAAAGACTTGTAGTTGTAGGAGGTTTGATTTGACAGGTCTGCCATGTACGCATGCATTGGCAGCTACTCTAAGTCGACGCATCAATCCATATTCCTTGTGTTCCTGGTATTATACAGACGCATGGCTGTGCTCATACGCAGAGACTATATATCCAGTGGGAAAATGAAGAAGAATGGGATGTACCTGATGATATTAGCAGACGTATAGTAGAACCACCTCCTTATAAACCAAAGACTGGCCGGCCGAAAACAAAACATACAAAGTCAAAAGGGGAGAAGATCATAATGCAATGCCATTGTAGCCGTTGCAGTGGAAAGGGCCACAATCGGGCAACTTGTACGTACATGATACCAACAGCTTCAAATAAATAATTTTGTATAGAAAATCAAACAACAAATGACGTATCTTCAGAATTTTGTACTATAAATTTTTTTCATTTTAATTTTAGGATTTTAAGTACAATGTTGTAATGAATAACTTTAATATTTTAGTTGGAATAAGTTTGGAATATTATTTACTTTATTATAATGATATAATGTTTTGAAAAAATTGCAATAATCGAAAAATTCTCGAAAATGCATCGAAATTTCGACTCTGTAAATCGAAACACAGTCGAAATACCATCGAATATCATCGAATTGTTATCGAAAAATTTAGAGCAGCCTTATTTTCTATTTTAAAATGTCATCGAAAATGTATCGAAATTTCAGCACTATTCATCGAAACCTCATCGAAATAAAATCGAAAACCTATTTTAAAATATCATCAAAA
>JXTB01000039.1:522684-548075 GCA_002914805.1 Parasponia andersonii
TTGGATGAGTAGAACCAACCTTTGTTCACCTTCAGTAGTGAACACATTTTCTTCTTGTTGTAGGACTCTCCGAACTAAGTTATTCAGCTCTTCTTCGAATCTTTTAGCTCGAGCCCTCATCACTGGACCAACAGGAACTTGTACTGGACCACGAGTCTTGACCGCCATGATGTCCTCATCAGGATGCGTAAAAGCATTCACTCTTGTGTATCCTACGTGTCCTACCCCAATTCCTACACTTCCGGAGGTTTAAAACTTGAAAAGACACCCTTACCTTCCAATTGTTTTATTCCAGTTAAGTTATTATTATTATTTTTTAAATCTTCGTTTACTATTATCGGTTTTATTGAACTATTGTTGATACTTTTTGATATTACTTTACATATGACAGTTATCTCTTTTTCTCTTTAGAACTTAGAAAAGTAATCCAACATGATGAAATTCACCGAGGCGGGGTTAATCTTGTGATTGTTCTGCTTAGCCAACAGTTTTGCTTTTGAGAAAGTTCCATTCTACAGATCTTCTCTGCTTGTGAATGCATGACAAGTTTTCTTTTGCAGCAACTAGAATCCAATAGTTTTTTCTGCTTCTTCTTCTTCTTTTTTCCTTCTTGTGGACATAAAGTCGGCACTTGGAAGGCCATAAATTTTAGCATAGTGGATTCCTTACGGGCCTCAGCCTGCCTAAGCCGCGGCCAAAAACTTTCACTAGTTTGATTGGAACTTAACATCTTGATTTATGTTAGACCTGCGTCTATTCTTGGACAGTCCCTTTATTTCTTTGTACCCAACCATGAATCTTACTACCTTAGTTCTTATAATCTTATTCAATTTACTGCTGCGACAATTCTGAAGTTGAGAAAATTCTGTTACTGTCTTAGTCCCTTTATGTCTTGACACAGAGCAGGTTGATTCACCATGCATTTATGTATACGTTGGTCTTTCCATTCTTAATAGATAGCCTTCCCCAGGTAAAAGGAATCATGTCACAGTTGGTTAAGATTAAACGTGTGATCTTGTGTCTTCAAAGTCTGGGAATTGAATTCTAGTAACAATGATGCTTGGACAGGCTTTCTGTGCACCATGCAAGGTTTTAAAAGGAATTAGGCAAATAGGATGCTTGTGGCTGCTTTCCCTCCAAACAATGGCCGCTTTATTAGTGACCATGATGTTTACAATAATGAGAATGGAGGGGAGAAGTACGTGGAAAGGTTGGCTGAATTTAAGGGTCATGAAGTGTGTAGCCCCTCAATTCACCCAATTCGCACATCTTCGTCTTTCATGCCTTTATGCCTTGTGCAAATGAGTAATGATAGGGACGCACAAAACTAATTTGCACAAAAAAGTTGCAATATGATTTGGCTTCCTCTTTAACCAGTAATAGAGGAAATTCAGGATATTATTATTATTATTATTTGAAATCATTATTATTATTTTTTAAGTCTAGCTAGTTCTGTGCAAAGTTTGAAAACATACAAGGTGAGCAAAACATATACTATATCCAAATTTCTTTTTGGGTCTAAAAACTGTATTATTAAGTACAATGCTAGAATAAAACATTTCGAACTTTGTAACCGGAAAAAAAAAAAAGAAAAAATGCGTGCTCAACGGACCTGTTGGTCATCAACATCACGAGAAACAGTTAGATGAGTTCCACTTAATATACTCACGAGACACGAGTAGAACAGTAGAACCCACATCTTTACTTTTATTGGTGTCGATGTACACCAGCAATAAATCTTTCTTCCGAAAAATGGGAAGTGGTGAAAATGGAAAATTCAGCTCATAATCATAAGGAGAGAGAAGTTTTGGGTATAAATGGTGGTGAAGGAGTGAAGAACTCACTATCAGTCCAATTGGTCTCACCCCAGTGCTTCAACATGCTCTTCCAGTTACACAAATTGTCAACACACTTCTTCAACCTTGCATCTTTGACTTTGACTTTCCAATGACCATCCGTGTAGTTCATCTTCTCAGCTTCCCTTCTGTCCACCTCCAACTGGGCCTTCTGCTTAGACCTCAATAGACAAAATTGCTGAAGAAGTTCAGGCATGGCATCATGAACCCTCCACCACCTCTCATGAGCAACATCACTGGCAAACTCTTGCAAAAAGTCAACGTTCCAATTACAATCATAGTCCCTGAAACACAGCCAGGGTTTTAATCCCAAGTAGTGTAGAACATGGAGTATTGGTGGATCCGCTCCAAAGAGTCTTGTCTTCTTTGCTTTCACCTCTTCATCATCACCAATCCAGAAGTTCTTCAAGAAGTTCATGTGTTTCGGTATCCGATGCCACCATGTGAAGACTTCGTTTAGGTAGCCTTGGTCTCCACCATTGTAGGACTCAAAAACATCAATGTGGTCCATTAGGAGCTGGAATGTGCAGTTTGAAGGCTCAATAACCATGACACCTGAATTGAAGAGTGTGCCATTGTTTCCTGTGGCTGAAATCTCTGGCATTCCAAATAGGAAATCGATGTTTTTGAGGATGAGAAGGTCGGCGTCTATGAAGATGATCTTATCGTATTCAGTTAGTTGCCAGAGCCGGAACTTGCTGTAGTTCCACTCATTGTAGGCATCTTTCTCGGCTTTTGGGTTGCGGATTCTTTGTATGGTCTTGACTTTCCACCCAGCTGCTTCTAGGCCACTCCGGTCGTAGCGACTTATAGTCTCATCGACAAGGATGACAAGATCTCGAGTGGAGCCAGACATTCGGATGCTTTGTGCAGCAGCAATGGCTCCACAGACATAAACATCAGCTGAATGGAGGATTGTTGCATATGCTTCTCGGTATACATTTCCTGAATAGACTACCTCTGGTTTTTAAAAAATTGTATTAGAACAATGTAAGGAGGGGAAAAACAAAAAGGTTATGATGATAAGATTAGATAAATCATTATAACAAGTATATATATGTTACTTATGAGTTTGACATATTATATGTCAGCATACCAAGCTTTCTTGTTACTTTGATTAAAGTTAGCAACTCCTAAATAAGTGGTCTCAATTGTGCTGGTTAGTTTGTTACCATTAAGAAAACTCATTATGGATGGACACTGATGATGGTATTGGAGCTATGGTTGATTCTTGAAAGATTGTGCTTGACCAATGACATAAAATTAAATAAATAATAGAGTAGTTTACGAAGAATTATAACAAGTCCATATTGGAGAATATCATACGGTCAAGAGAAATACTAAATGTACTCTCTTTCTCACTTTTTTTTATATTTTTTAATCTCACTATCTGACACGTGAATTCCATTATCCAGTTTAACATTTTAATAATGTAACAAATTATAGTAGAATTTACGTGTTAAATAGTGAGATTAGGAAAGTACAAAAGAGAGTGTAAAAGAGAATATTACTAGCATTCCTCTATAGTGAATCCAGAAATCAACACCTAATGGGTTAACTAGTGATTGGATGATATAAAAAGAAGAAACTCCTATAGACGCAGATTGGTGGTATTCACAGCCATGAAAAGGGTAGAGTGTGCTTGACCAATGGCATAAAGAATTGAATAGGTTATTTAGTATTGTGTAACAACTTCCATATTGGAGACTCTCATATGCACAGAAATCAGTTAGTGATAGATGATTAGAAAGTAGCAACTCTGTCTATTTCAGCTTGAGCTACGTTTATTTTTGGAAAAACCAAACTTTCTTACTTGTTTGATTTAGTTTAGCTACTCTTAAATAAGTGATTTACTGCTAATAATTGAATCTTCTATGAAAGATGAATTGTACTGAACTGAAAAGTGGCGTTTTCTACGAATTAGAACTGACCTTTCCCCCTGAGGGGAAGCGAAAGCTCACAAGAACCAACAGGAAGCTGGACTTTTTCTCTCAGCACATTCAAGTTTGGCTTGTACAACCAAGCATTCCCTTCCCGCGCAAGAAGTTCCTTGCAAGTGAAAAGATTCGGTATCGGAAAACACTCCGTAACAAAAAGCAAATGCACTGGGTTGTATCCTTTGTAGAAGGCTGCAAGTTCGGCTGCCGCAAGCTGCAAATGCAGCCGAGCAACATCTCTAGACCAGTTCCCTTCTATCCGACAAGGAAGCTTCACAGTGATGAGATCAAGCCTCTTCCCGGGATTTTTGAGCTTTGGCAAAGATGGACAAATGGGAACATCTTCTTCTTCCTCCTCATCTATCCATTCTGGATATAATGAATCCCAAGTTACATTTTTATCTGCATAGTCTAGTTGTAGAACAATGTGAATGGCATCCGGAGTAAGCTGCTTCCACTGACTAAGTTCACTATTATTGAAGTTCAACAAGCCAATTCCCTGGTATTCATTCTTCAGATTCAGCTTCTTGAGAAGTTTTGATATGTCATCCAAGTTCGTATCTATATTCGACATGTATCTTGGGTCTGAGCCACCCCATATCCACCTGTTAACAAAACTCTGCCTGCACCATTCAAATAACAAATGGGATTTAATTGGGAAGTCTTTATAATGACTCTCATTTTCCTTTTAGCTAAATAGACTTGAGGAAAAGATTAAACTGGTAAGTTGAAGAAGAATCAGTCTACTTCCTCTAAATTGACACCATTATGTTCTTACTAGTTCAATACACAACGCTCTTACTAGTGGCTGACTTATAATCCTAAACACAAAACTCTAATGTGTTACGTCTCAAGTTATAAACTATGCTTCTTATATAAATCACATCAAAAACACATCTTTATGCCGGGACTATGTGTGACCCCCCCAAAAAAAAGAATCAAAATTACTTGGAGAAATTCAATAGAGGCTGTTACAAGAACATGAAAAAGAAAATAACTTACCGAGAAACAGAGTTTGATGATGGTTGGTTGTTGTTGTTGTAAATGTCAGGGGAGTACAAGAGTGTTACTAAAGTGCCGAAAATGACAAGAAGCAGGACGAGTTTAAGCAGAGGAAACTTGCATTTGTGATTCCTTTCTTGAATGGATAGGTGGAAAGGCTTCTCTGAATCCTTAGTGCCTTTACTTCTTTGTGATCTTCTTCTATACGTATCTTCACTGATCAAAGTAGAGACAGTCAAGAACAAGTTAGTAGTTAACAATGGAAACAAAAGGAAAAATTAAGTTAAAACGAATATTAAGTATGGATGTTAAACATTTTGGATTTGAGGTGTGAATGATATCCAAGAACAAGTTGGTTTGTTTTACCATAAAAGAGAGTGATATTTATTTGAAAAATAGTATATTTTAGAACCAACAATTGTTAAAATAAACATTAATTTTGTTCTCTTTAGAAGTATTCAAATACCATAAATGTATCAAAGGCCTTGGTTAGTTTGATGGACATGAGACATTCAAGTAAGATCTACTCTAGTGACGTTAAGGTTTGAAGTAAGAAATGTACATGAGAAAGTCAAGTAAAATCTACCATAAATGTATTCAAATACCATAAATGTATCAAAGGCCTTGTATAGTTTGATAGACCTGAGAAAGTCAAGTAAGATCTACTCTAGTGACATTAAGGTTTGAAGTAAGAAATGTGTCACCATCTGATTTGCCCTTTAACCAATTTTTTCTTCTTCTTTTTTTCCCCCCCTTTTTCCAATAATATATCAAAACTTTTCGAGTCGAAAAAGGAGAAAACTTCAACCCACAAAGTTTGGTAAGTCAATCATTTAGCAATGTGGTTAAAAGTACACAGCTACATAGAAGACCATCAATCTTGATTTAGATCGGCAAAGAAAAGGTGGATTCCTATGAATCTTGAAACTTCAAAAAGGCAAATGCGACTGGGGTCAATAAATTTACTCTAGGCCTTTAAATAGTTTTATAGTACTAGATAGGGGGCAGGTAACTTAATTGAAGACAAGCTTTTTGGAAGTTAAAGGGACAAAAATTTTTATTCTCGTGTCTCATTTATCAATTTTTTGTCCAACTATAAACTCCCCTGCAAGACACCATTTCTACTTTTTTTGGTTTCGGTCTTTTTTTTTTTCGGTTTTTTTAAGTGAATTGAATGATGAAATTCTTCTCAAATAACACCATGAGACCCTTTTACTCTATATTCACTTTGTTTATATATATATATATTGTCAATCTAAATGGAATTTTTTTTTTACCCATGGATAGGTATTTTTTTATTAGCTATTGGATCACCATCTAATGGTGATCTAATAGCTATAATGAAGTGCATAAAAAGACGTGAATCATTAATGTTCTTTTTTACTCTTACTTTTTACAATAAAAAAATGTGCATGCTAAATTTTCATTGGCCAAATTAATATCTATGTATAGGTAAAAAAAAAATACTTATTAGATTAGTGCGCGTATATATATATATATAAGGCACCAATCCAGTAGGTATTTTTTTTTTTTACCTATGCATAGGTATCAATTTGGCCAATGAAAATTTAGCATATATATTTTTTTATTGTAAAAAGTAAGAGAAAGAAAAAACATTAATGATGCACGTTTTTTCATGCACAGCCATTAGATCATCATTATATGACGATCTAACGGCTAAAATAAAAAAACCTACTCATAGGGTAAAGAAAAAAAATATCTATTGGATTAGCAACCATATATATATATATATAATGTCCCCAGACAAGGCCTTAGCCATTTATTTAGCATTTCTTTATTCACATGGATCATCACGGAGAAAAATTAATCTCTCATCACAAGGACCAAAAATCAAGGGCCAAAAACTCGAATGAAACAAAAATTCTACTGATATATAGCCAAAATATTGGACTATTCTACTGACCACACCAAAGGAAAATAATAGAATCTGAGAAAATGAAACAAACATAAATGAATGTTTCTTATGGATTCAAAGCTCATGTACACATATTTCTAATGTAAAAGACAGAAGAAAGAGCTTACATTGATGCCGATAATCGATGGCTTGCACGAGGGGAAGAACCCATGGCTCCTCTCATATCAAGTTAGCAGCAACAGGGAGTGCAGCATGTGATCTGCCAAAGAGTGGGACACAGAATGATTATAACTGTTTCCTATTATGGGGAGAGAGAAAATTCAACTTGGGACTCTTTTGAGATAATTTAAAAAGCTGAAACTGGATATAAAAGGTGTAAGAATGAAGAGGCAAAGCACAAAGCCATGTTACATGGAGATGAAGAGAAGGAAACTGAGTGAGTCAGATACCGAAAAAAGAAAACAAATATAACTGTCTCATAGTTTTAAGATAACAATTTAGTGATTGGAAAAGAGTAAAGGGAAGAAATACATTCTCATAATGAAGATGAAAAGAGAAGTCAAACAAGCAGAAATTCTCAACAGAATGCAGCATACAGATATGAAGAGAGAGAGAGAGAGAGAGAGAGAGAGAGAGAGAGAGAGAGCAGACCTGTAATCTCTTGAGCTAGCTTATGAGGAAGGACGGTGAGAGATGGACAGGTTGATTGTATAATAAATTAAGAGTTCAGTCGCCATAGGCAGAGAAACGTCTGTTATAATTCTCTCTCCACTCTAGAATTTCACTTCTCAAATTCCATTACTTTCTGATATGTCACCAACCTTTTTTTTTTTTTTTTTCATTTCTGAATATGTTTTCTTTTTTGTTTTCTTCACTGTTACATCTCATATAAATTTTTTCTAATTTTTATTTGTCAATGTTGGTGGAAACTTCATTTAATTAAAATTAGACCATTCATAGCCACAACACTTCCGGATTTGCTGAGACATCAAAAGGAAATTATACTCGAAGAAGCTTAAAAATCTAAGTTTGTACTTCATATATATGGCGTAATGATTAACTTACCCTTTAAAAGTGCTTGGTCTTGCAAGATTAGATTGTGAGCATCATCAAGGATTGAATTAGAGTTTTTGGGTTTTGGAAGAACTTATCTTTTTTTTTTTTTTCCTTGGTCATTTTTGGGTAATCTTAACTCTTAAGCATAGTTAAATGTGGAGACCAACATAAACAGTTTGTACATTGTGCTTCCCCCTATTAAAGGTATAAATAACTAATTATTTAATTATGAAGGAAAAACTGTATATATTAAACAGTACTTACAAATGTGAGAAAGGTAGATTCAATCAACAACACTAACAATTAAAGTTTGCTCACAAAAAGGCACAAGAAGCACTCCTATTTGTTATTTAGGTTCCGATAAACCACTACATAGAAAAATTAAAATAAAAGAACAAATACAAGTCAGCTAATATAATGAACTTTTTACCTTGTTTCTTTGTTCTTCTGCATGGAATATTTGATTAAGATTAGCAAAACTAAAATTACCAGTTAATTAACTGCCAGAAAAAGACAACCGTGAACGAAACAATCCCCTAATTTGCTTTATTTTTTTTTCTTCCTTTTTGGATTGGGAAAATAATTAGAGAATAATATATATTGTCATGGTAGTTGCTTGATTGATAGTTAATGAAAACACCACACATACTGGTTTATTAATGATCAATAGTTTTGGTGTGGGTTAAGAGTGAAGCTGCCTGGATCTCCAAGTTCCATGATCTGACCACCAACAAAGAAAAACCCAATCATTATTTTCCATTTCTTGTTTGAAATTCTTCAAAAACGAAGCTGACTGCTGATCCAATCCATAAATCTAGTAATTTAAACCGTAGTCATGACGATATTACACATTTACACTTGTTATAACCTCCATATTACCCTTAACCTTCATATGTATCTTGTTATGTTGTCCATTATAGTGCTATAGTAGGGGACAAACCTAACTTTTTAGGTATGATTTTCTTGTCATTTTGACTACATGTCTCTATGATTTATGCTAATGAAGAATGTGCAGAATAGGGGGGAAATTAGGAAATAGGTAGTATTTTCTTTTCTTTGATTACTTTAGTTTCTGCCTTTACTTACTGAAGAAATTTCTAAAGAAAAAAAGTTTGAATAAAAGTTACCCAAATGTGAATCGCCATAGTGAAAACATTAACTATCTTTCCCATAATGGAAATTCCGGACCTAAATGACTGCCATAAATATCTACAAACGGTAAATTTCTCTTTTTCCTTTTCCTTCTTACTTTTGCCCATTATCTTGTTTTTCTTCTTTAATAAGTAATATCAATTAGTGGGAACTGATTTTGGTTTAAGGGTGTTTTCAAATACTATTTCACCTAACACAAGGCAATAACAACAAATATAGTCGGAGTAAAACCTCAATGAGAGGTAATTACTAAANCTCAAAAGGGAGGTGGAGGAATATGTTGAACACTCAACACATCAATCAAAAAGTGCAATCTCATTAGAAAGGCTAAGAGGCTAAGAAAGGTTTATTATCACGGATTTAATCATGAGGCTACCAAGCTTTAACTTCAAAGCATCACCAACAAAAAATGCTGGATAAGCCTGAAGAGACACGTGGCAGTTGGATAATTGCATTGTAGGCATGTTTGTGATTAAAAAAAAAAAAAGAAAGCCGGTGATTCTCGAATAAACATTGTCTTGATGGAAACCGTGCACCCATCGCCAAGTATATCCTTGTTACTCCATCTCTCATGCAACTTTCTCATGGTAAGTTATACTTTTATACCTTCCATAGTTTTCTGCCTATATACATGTGTACATGTATGTATGTATATTTTATGGTTTATAAAATTAAAGGATCTAGGTGAGCTGTAATGGAAAATAAATACAGGGATAAGGGATTGATATACTCTGAGAACTTGTATTTGTATTGTATTGGAAGCAAAGAAACCGAAAGGCATACCTTCCAAATCTGTCATGATTCATGGGGAAGCAAACTTCACTCGAAAGTGAAGATGTTTTCTGTTTTGGTTGTTTTAGGACCACTTTTGATACGAAAGTTGACGCACAGAATTCTCTAAATTTGTAAATTTTTAACACTGATGGTGGCTTGTTTCAAAGGGTCCAGTTGCGTATAAAATTGGGAAAAATTCCAAGAGCACTTTAATGTACAAATGCATCTACTTGTAAGCAAAAATGCATCCAATTATAAAGAGAAGCACCACAATTATTTTTATCAAAGAAAAGAGTACATTTTAGGTGAGGATATGAACAAAGAAGGGAAGTTTGGTCTACCGGTGAGGACCAAGACTGAGTAATTTGTTTGGGTATTCTAGACTCCTGGTACATGTTTTAAGAGGGTGGAAGTGTCCATGGGGTACAACAATACAACTCTTCCACTGACGTATTGGAGTCAAGGAGAATTTGTCCAAGGAAACCATACTCACAAGAGCACGGGCCGCAATGTAGATTTTCCAAGTGAAAATCACCCTGTCGTTCAAAGTTACTGCATAAGTGATTATAGGAGCTGTGAGCATAGAGTTAGCCTGATCGCTATTTGGCTGAGAAGTTGAGCTCTCAGCAAGATTTGGCACCCACTGAGGTGGGCCGCCTTTTGGTTAGGTGGCGTACAGCCTTTATTCCCCCACTTTTTCGTATGCTATGCGTGATAATGGCCTCTTTGGATAGATACGGAAGTGGTTTTATCAAAGCAATGAAAGAATAGTACTGTTTCTGCAAGAAAGAAGCTCGTTATAAAAACCCTTGCAAAATGTTCATCTGTATGCTGTGTTGACCAAGAATCTAGGCGAAAGCAAAAAAACTCAAGCTCTTGTTGATCCATGTTTTTAAAACCGAAGCTGGGTAGGTAAGACGAGCAAAACTGAGATTTCAATATGTATTAAACATCAGCTGGATGACAATTGCATATTTGAAGAACTTCATTGTAGATCCAAGAAATTGAATCTATTCCACACAAAGTATGAGAAATGAACTCCCAAAAAGCAATATATCAATTCTCATTCTGAGAGCTTTTTTCTTCTTTTGGAGGAGCATACTGCCTGCAAAGCTTGGATCTTGTCCAAGGATCCAGGGGAGCTCTCTGGGGTGGTTGAGGTGTTGGTGGTTTAGATTGTCTCAGCTCATTTTGTCTGTCAATAAACCTATGCAAGCCAACGTAGATAATTAAAGTGCAAGCAAAACTCAGTTTTATAACATAAAACCAAAATCAATAAATAAACTGAAATCAAAAGATTGCAGGCATATAAGATCAATGCCTACGGGATAAAGAAAGAAGAACAAGTCGGACAAAAACTCATGCCTTGCTGGTCTCATTCTAGAATTGGAATGAATATCAAAGGAAAGTTTACCATTGTATTAAAAAAGCATTTCCGTCGCAGCTAAAGCAGAAACACAAACTTGAAGCAACAATTTTCAGTTTGTCAAAGAGTTCCTTTATAGTTGTT
This sequence comes from Parasponia andersonii, assembly GCA_002914805.1. Classification (NCBI taxonomy): domain Eukaryota; kingdom Viridiplantae; phylum Streptophyta; class Magnoliopsida; order Rosales; family Cannabaceae; genus Trema; species Trema andersonii. The sequence goes on from JXTB01000039.1 coordinate 533,848, forward strand.
CTTATTTCTACTTTCCTACCTTTTAAATGGGGAGCACTGGATTCCAAATTTACAGTGCACTACATAGTTAAAAACATTACAACTTGCAAATAAAAAAATTGAAAGAGACAAAAATCACAGTTCATAAGAAAAGAATATATTGCTAGCTATACATGAATAAGCTTGCAGAACAAAATACTTAAATCAAACAAGAATACCAATCATGAAATAATGGTCTTACTCAATATAAGCCATTGGGGCAGCGTCACCAACACGTATACGAGTCCGAAGCAATCTTGTGTATCCACCGGCTCTATCTCTGTAACATGACAATCAATCAGTAAAACAAATAACACTAATATAAGATGAGAAAAAAATGGGGTATGGGTTTGAGATTCACTTGTATCGATAAGCCAGCTCTGTAAATAGCTTGTGAATGACATCATCTCCACGCACAAAAGCAGCAGCACGCCTAGCAGCACACAGAGAGCCCTGTCATTATGTTAAAAGAAAGCAGATTTAGAATAACCCCAAGAAATACATTATTTGCATAATAAAACGTTCTGCTTGAATATTAAAATGTCATTATCACGTTTTCAGCTTCATTGAGGAATTGCGCTGTCAAATTTTGACCATAGCACAAAACTAAATCAGATATTTTTCCCCTCTTTGATCCTTCGGTACTTACCACATAGTCCTTGAACAGGCTATCGGCCTTGATAGATTCTATCACACATCCCTGGTTTCTTCCAACTACTCCCACTTCCCTAGCAATCTAGCACATATACCTTTGAAAACCTTGATTCCATCATTTATTAGCTTTAGAAGCAAAAATCTATAATAACAAAGAAGCCCCACAATTTAGTAACTCTTTCTAAATTTACACACTATATTCTCTCTAGTGAAAATGTACATACCGCACATGAAACAACAAATCTTTCTATTACTAATAGTTCCACAAGGAATGGACCAAGGGTGAGGAGTTGAAGACAATGGCTCCTCACAAAGTTAAGCCAGAGTTCAATAGCGCCCTAGACCAAACTTATAGTACTATACAAGTACAAAGAAAGCACTCATCTTGTCTGGAAGTTCATTGATTTTTCTTTTAGCTGTCTAACAGCACTCTCGTGTGTCATCCCTACTGCCATGATCATTCTCCTACTTGTACCTTCCATTTCACCATTTTACTATCAGCACTCAAACTTCTGCTCAACAGGACTTCGTCTGTAAGCTAAAAATGCTTCTGAAACAAATCAAGAAGTGCAGTGCTGATATAGATGCTCCTAGTAAAACTGCATATTAATTAGCAGATCTTTTTCCCAAGCCCGGATTCTCTTCAGCTAATCAAACTTACATGAATCCTCAACAGCGAATTCCACTCAACTTCTTTCAATAAGTTTCAACTGATCTAATTTTCACAGGGCGAATATCGAGCTAAAACAGAAATTTATACTTTTTCTAAGGTTCATTTGGAGGAACAAAGCTTTAAAACATTGCCTCATGAAGTACCCAGAGATCCCATTGTAACACAAAAGATTAAGACCACGTATGACATAAATATAAATTTACTAGCTGAAAAAGCTTAAAATAAATAGTTATGCCATACATCTTTTCCAAGTTGGACCATGTTATCAGCTAGACGTCGAATCTCTTTTGCCTGCAAATGGGTATACATAATAGAGAAATTAAATTCAATTCTTCAATATTGTTATTTTAAATACTAAAAGAATACTCTAAATTCTTGACTGAATTAATGATCAATTAGTTCAGATGTTTCGTACATTTTTAAGAAATCAAAAGAAGCATGTTAGGATCAGTTCGGCTAAACTAAAAAAATATTTCAACCGAAGAAAAAAATTTAAATTTAAAGTTTCAAAGGAAGAATCAACAGAATATTATCTAAAGAAACACAGCGCCCTTGTGCTAAACTAAAACCCAAATTAGGGAAAACAGGGAAATAAAGAAGACCCAAAAAAGGAAAATGGTACCTTGGCCACGGTGGTTTCAATGCGCTCGTGCTTCACCAGCTGAGAAACCATTGTTCTATACAAAGAAAATATAATAATTACCATGGTAAAGCTAAGCTTGAGCTCCGACGAAATTACACTAAATTACGAAATCAAAGTACCTGAGCATGGACATTCGGTGGCCCGTTGGCCGACCTAATTTCCTGAACTTCGTCATTCTCAGCCAGAAAAATCACAGAGAAAGAATGTTAGAGAGAGAGAGAGAGAGGGGAAAATGATAAACCCTAGGGCTTTACCGAGGCTCCTTCTTTTGGGTTTTTGGGATTGGGGCTTTAAGCCCTAAACCAAGGTGAAACTTGGGAAAAATACATAAATACCCATTTTCGATGGATATGGTTATAAATACCTTTTTCTATTTTTGTTTCACCAATACTTGTTTTTATCCTTTTTAGAGGAAATATATACCAAAAGGATTTTAGACATTAATGGATACCTGGTATACATTTTCCGAATAAAAATTACATCTAAAAAAATCAGTATGTATTTAAAAATATATACCATAAGTTGTAAATTTACTCTACTCATATTTTACATAAAACATATACTCGAAAAATAGGTACTTTTGAAATAAAATATAAAAATAAGTATTCGTGAACTATAAAACATAAAAATAAGTACTAGGTGCACATTTCTAGTGAAACTCATGTGCAATACTCGTGAGAAAAGGACATATGTAAGACCAATTTGGACTATTTTCACTGTTTCGTTACCAGGTTCGTTAATAAATTTTTTTAGGACCAAAAATTGGGGCCCACATGAAGCAAATAACCAAATACTCTCACAAAATTCTCAGCTAACTTCAGTTACATGACTCTACCCATCATTGATTGATATGACTTCATATTTTTCTATAAAACCCTATTTCTTCCTCTTTTTCTCTCATTTCTCTCTCTCTCTCTCTCTCTCTCTCTCTCTCTCCATTCTCTATTTTATCTTAAAACTGAAACAAAAAAAACCTACAAAAAGGGAATTAAAATCATCAAAAATCATCGTAGAATTGAAAAATGGCTCACTGAAGTTAGTTTCTAATATCTTTAACCCACTGTTCTCGTCTCAATGAAACAAAAAAGTTCCCAAATAGTCAAAATCTGTTATGCCGAAACTTTGCATCGAGATCGAAAACTCCAATAAAGAAGAAGAAGATAGTAAAAGAGAAGAAGATCCCAGTAAATCGGCCGATTAAAAAAGAAAGAAGTCGATAAAAGATGATAAAAAGGTTCGAGTTTTATTAATGTTTATGCAAAAATAATTGTTTTTTTTTTATTTTGTCTATGTCCATTTCATTTTGTTATTGAATGAGATTTTTTTGTGAAACTTTTGGTAGGTTTGTATATATCCATGTCATTTTCTCATTTGTTGTAGAAATTTTTTTGGGTAAAATCCTTTATAGGATTTCTTGACATGAGATCAAGTTCTTTTTAACCCCAAGTCAAGTTCTTCTTGATCTACCTTAAGTCAACCTAGGGTCAAGTCTCACTTGACCTTAGATTAGATTTCACTTGACATTCATTTATTTGATTTAACTTAATATTTTACTATTTTCTAATAGAGACTATGGGATGGTTGTGAATGTTAGGATATTTTCCCTAAAAAAACAAATTTTCAATTTTACCCTTTTAGTGTAAACAGCTTTCTCTTATATGCAATTATGATATTTGCTAGATTAAACTGTCTCAGTTGAATAGTTTATTTATCTGAAAAAGATTCCATGACTTTATTTGTATATAAAGAAACAAACATAATTAAGTGTTAATTATGGGGAGACTTGTTTCTTTATCTTAGTCTAAATTAATTAGTTCACAATCTGTAAATAAAGGTGGAATTCTTTATTTACTAAAGATTGTAGTGTTTTTCTATCTCAATGGGAATGATGTATCTCAAATCATTGAAGTGCTAACTTTTGATAGAAACACTAGTACAACATAAATAAGTTATGTGTATTGAACAGGATCAGGTAATATAAAGAATTGAAGTGTCGTAACTCAATTTTTATATTACCACAAACTAGTTCTTAGCATGTAGAGCTTAATCCTTGATATTTGAATGGATTAGCTTTCAGGGGTTATAACCGTTTGATTTGTTAAAAGACTAGTCTCTGTGAAATTAGAGGTGAATTCTGGCATATTAAAAGTTATGATTTATAAATTAATAGGAACACCAAATAGTTAAGGACACTATACATTAATGTTACTTTAAGGTCTTTCAAGATTTGTGGAATAATTAAATCTAAGATCTTAGTATTCACTTTGTGAATTGGTTGATAATTTTGTCTAAATGGCCATTAAGAACAAATTTATCGACAATATTATTCCTGGATAGAAAGATAGTAACTTAAAGGTAAATATGTGTTGGAGGAATATTATAGTAATTTTACCTATCTAACTATGGCATTGTATAGAGATTCTATATGTAGTATAGAATATACTAGATGAATTGATTAATCAAGACTAGTTGACTAAATCTCTATAAAAGGCATGACCTTTAATCTAAGTGTGTAGTATTTGGTCTTTAGTGGAGTGTCTCATTTACTAATAGTATTTATATAAATATCATAATAATAGTTATTATGTATTTATCATACTATTAGAGCTTAGGTTATTTGGATCCATTAGGTCCCTTATCTAACTCAACAAAGCTCATTAATTAATTGGTGGTATTTGTGAAATTAGTTTTATGAAACTGTATAAAATAATGATTCTATACAAAAGTTATTATTTTTATAAATAAGTTTCATGAATTGGACATATTTATAAAAATACACCTAAAGTCCAAATTAGAGAACAAACTTAATCCTAATTAGATTGAGATTAGTAGTTTTGGGCCCCATATATAAGATACATGAGAGAAAAAACTGCACAGTCCTAACACTGGTGCCACACGCATAAGGCAAAGAGAGAGAAAGAGAGAGAGAGAGAGAGAGAGAGAGAGAGAGAGAGAGTTATGGGCAAAGCTTAGTAAAAAGTGAGAAAGAAAAAAGTTTTCTGTAATCTCACAGTCTCATCTCAAGTTCCCATTTTCCAAAAGATCAAGAAGGTATTCATGATCGTTCTCCAACGAAAGACTCAACTTGGTACCTACTCTCCTCATCAACCAAGAGTAAGAGTATAGACAAGAAGATCTAGGATTAAAAATTTGATCACCATTAATAAGGAGATCAAGAAGAAGCATGCTCTAAGAGATAAAACCTGATCTCATCTCTAGGGTTTACGTATCTAGATTTGATTTATGTTATATATGATCTTGTATATAATATATGCATGTTCTATAGTTATGAAAACTGTTTTCATGTAAAAAAGTTTTAAAACCTAAATCTGTTAATTTTTTCGATGCGTTCATGATGTGATCATGTATTTTTCATAGTTTGCATCCATATATGATTTTTCCTAAATGTTAAGTCAAATTACCATCAGTGATGAATTACCCCAAGTTCCCGATGTCCAACAAGCTTGTTGCCAAGGTCACTGCAAAGAGGATGAAATACTTTCGCCATAAACTTGCATGCGAGTTATATTATCATATATTGCAAAAATAAGAGCCGAAACTAACTGAGAGGAGTGGCCAATTTGTGGGAGAAAGACAATAATTTATTTTGTGTATATATTTTAGACAATTTTTTCATTATTCATATCTAGTTTTTACTTTTGTTTTATTGTATTGGTATAACTATTGTCTTGTCTATAATTATCTACTTAGCATACTTTTTAGTGAAGTTCAGATCATTTAGTATATAATTTGTTAACTACCCTAGGTCAAAAATAACTTGACCTTATGTCAAGTATTACTTGACCCCAGGTCAATTATTAATTGACTCTAAGACAAGTAAAATTTGACCTAAGATCAAGAATAACTTTATGGGCTTTGAAGTAATAGGCTGTTAGAGTTACCTTAGGTCAGATTGTTTTTAATTGCATGTCAAATTGTTTTGCACTTCCCCTCAAGTTATTCTTACCTCCATGCCAAATTGTTTTTGAAAAAATATATAAATTAAGAATACATTACATATAATATCATAATCAAGTTTCATATTAAACTATACTTAAGTACAAATGTTACGACCCCTACTAAAAATATTGCTGACTCAAAGTTAATCACTTGTTTGCCTTAAGTCAATTACTTTTTGACCTCAGGTCAAAAATATCTTAGCCCTAAGTCAATCACTTCTTGATTCGAAATCAATAAAAACTTGACCCCAAACCAATAATTTCTTAACTCTAAATCAAGAACAAGTCAAAAAAATTCATCACTTATGGTCAAAAAGTCTGTGACCCCAAATCAATAAATTCTTGACATTATGTCTGGAAGTTCTTGACCCTAAGTCAAGAACTTATTTCAAAGTCAAGAACATCCTGACCAAAGATGAAAAACAACTAAAATTTTAGTGTTAGTATGAATCTAGTTGTTAGGATTTTTTTCAGACTACAATTTTAGAAATTTTCCTAACTGAGTTTGAATTAAATGAACTCTGTACAAAAGGTTTTATTGGTGAGAAGTGATTTTTCATGTCCACAAAATAACTTAAAAACTATATCCTCAGAATTATGTCTTCTATGATATATAAATTAAAACATTTAATGAATGAAGGAGAAATAACTTTAAAATGATGAGTATAGGTCAAAATGTTTTGAATACAAGTTAAGATTAAATTGATATCAAAGGCCAGTATCATATTAACTAAAAGTCAAGAAGATTTTAACCTTAGGTTAAGTTAGTCTTTATTATATGTCAAAATCAGTTTGACCTACGACGTGACAATAGATCTATAAGATATTAAAAAAATGATGAATACACTAAAATATGAAATTTTTAGATCATTATTACCCAAATCAGTATTATGGTCCTTTTTCAAACATCACTCATTCATTATCAATCATAAAAGACCATTTTTGAAAAAAAAAAAAAAAACTTATTTATTTACCTTCATAATCCTAAAAATCCATACCTGTCGATGCCAATCTTCTTTCTAGCTGAGGTTTTTAATAAATAGTAAAAAGGCTGTTAAGAAAGAGAGGTAGAAAGAGAGGAAAGAAACCATCAAGAAGATGAAGAGGAAGAAGAAGAAGAGAGAGAGAGAGAGAGAGAGAGAGAGAGAGAGAGAGAGAGAGAGAGAGAGAGAGAGAGAGAGAGAGAGAGAGAGAGAGAGAATACCCAAGCTTTCATATTTCTCATGAGATGGAAAGATTAATCAAACAAGAGAGGAAAAAGTGGTTTCATATAGAAATGAAGCTCTAGTTTTAGAAAAAGAACCGAGAAAAAGAAGTGAGAGAAAAAGAGAGAAAATGAAAATAAAAGGAAAAGAAGGGGAAAATGTGACAAAATGTAATGACATCAAGTTAATGCTCCTATCTACTAAGTCCATACTTTTGGCCAAGGGCATATTAGGAAACCCATTTTTTCTCTCTCTACTTAGTCCTAGGTTTTGGTCCCAAAAAAGTCAGTATATAAATATAGTCCTAAAAAAGAAAAAGTGACCCCAAATAATCTTATCCATGTCCTCTTCTTAATACTCGTTCTTTAAGCATATTTGGATACACACTCGTTTTGATTTTTTTTATTTGGCTTTTTATCCAAATGGCTGAGTTTTAGGTTTAATTTTAAAATACGACCAGTTTTAAAACACTATTAAAAAAAAAAGAAAATTGGAGTGTGTCCATTTTAACACTTTATTTCAATTGTCTATTTTACATTTTTTTATAGCCAAATGACCGAGTCTATATAATTTTACACATAGTATATCTAAAGCATCCAAACGACTAATGGGAGCCATCACAAGCATTAGTAACCAATCTTAGTTACTCCATAAAAGTAGAGACTCAATTACATGGTTTTATATTAATTTTTCAATATGAATTTGATTACATTGATTTAAATTGTTTCGAGTATATGATTAATATATTGGACTACGTGAGAGGTACGTCATACTAGTGGACATACCATATATATTGTAAAATCCCAGAATTTTCGAGGGTAATTTGGATATTTTATAAATTTTCCAAATATAATATTGTGGGGATTAATTTGCAAAAGTTTTGTGCAGATGAACTAAATTTTAAATTTTTGGGGACTAGATTGATAGAGATTTGAAATTTTGGAGACTTATGTGTAATTTTTGAAAAATTGCACGGCCCATTCAAAACAGGCCACGTGGCCTATTCACTCACTTCTCTCTCTCTCTTCTCTTTCGGCCGCACCACCGCAGGATGCCGCAGGACCACTGCGAGCCGTCGTCCGCCCGTGCCACTGACCAGCGTCAACTCGCCAGGCCGCGCCGAAGCTCCGCCGCCTGTCCTCGGTCGCTGCCGCCGCCTGCATCGCCGAAAATCTCCAAGGAGGCCGTTTCGGACTTTTCATCACCGGCGACGATTCCGGCCACCGTTCGACCCCCAACCGATCCCGTTGGATTCGTCTCGTCTCAAGGATCATCAAGGTATATATATCTCAACCCCATTTTGTCTGGATTGAAAGTTGCCATTTTTGGGCATTTCGAGTTTATGGGTGTTGTTTTTTATCCGACTGTTGGATTGTGTTTTTGAGTTCATTTTTGGAAGGTACTCAGAAAATGGAGAAGTTTGATATATATATTGTGTTGTTTGGTGATCGGCACGAAAATCGAGATCGGACGGTCGAGATTTTGTCTCGTTTTGCATGCCACCAATCCAGTGTGGGCCTGGACCAGAATTGGACAAATTATATATCTAACCTAGCTATTTTGGGTGCTAGAAATTCAGCGAAGAGGTCCGTTTGCGAAATTGAAGCTCCGGTGAGAAGTTGACTTTTCGTAAGAGGACGATCGAGGGCTTGGAATTGGTTCCCGACCCTCCGGGCGATCGTCAACGACACCTTGAGGACCCAATAGCGTGGTATCACTATTCCGGTGAGGTAGGGGTTTAGTTACCTTCGTTTTATACCGTTTTTGAGTTAAAACTTATTTTCTGCAGCATATAAGAACAAGTGTGTTTTTAATGATTTGAATTATATATGATGGAATTAGTTGTACGATATATACTGTACTGCTCTGGGAATTTGCTGTGTGCAGATTATTTTGGGTATATCAAAAATAGGGCCGTTGTGCTGCTCGTTTTTCTATAAAACCCTATTAAGCATGTTTTACTGAAAAACTAGAGTACAATAGTTTTTACATTTTAGTTCTGGATTGCACGTGTCATAGGATCATAGGATCATACATGAGCACCGTGTTAGCATCATGGGTTTTACAGTGTGGCACTGCATGCCCCACCATTGGTGAAAGTCCGTAAACTCGCGCGGGGTTTCGTGCTTCTGATTACCTCCCTATTTGGCAGGTGTAGGCAATTCGTTGCCCCTCCAGGTTTGGTAGGTGACACACGGGTGTCCCCTCTGGGTATGGGCTTAGGTGTCAGGCAGGCTGTTAGGCTTACTTAATGCCATCATCCTGGGTTTCCACAGATGAGAGGATGAGAGCTCATGGCTATGGGTTGATTTGTGTCATGTGCATATGGATTGATGGTTTTGATTACACTGTTATATATATATGGGGTCCCGGTTTGGATTATATATATATGTGTGTGTGTATGTTTTGGATTTGAACTAATGATGCAGGAGTTTTCCATCACTGAACTGTTTTTCTTCGAGGTAACTATTTTCCTACTGGGCATTGTATGCTCACCCCCTTTCTTCCCTTTTTCAGGTGGTGTTCAGTGCGATCTTGGTAATCAGGAGGAGTAAGAGGCCATCTTGACTGTAGTTTATTTTTTGGTAATGCTAGAAGTCTACTGTTGCAGTATTTGGACTGTTTGGGGTTTTGTATTAGCATTGAACTAAGATTACTACTTTCTATTTTGTCTGTAAACTTATGTATGCCATTCTGGGATTTAACTTGTTGTTGTAGATGATGATGATGCTTGGACTTATATTTGATTTTTTTTCCGTTTTTCAATTATTATTCGGTCTATGTTTAATGGTATATACGAACTGTGGGAGAGGTTCACGAGATAAAATCCCAAATACTTTATCAAAATGGACTGTTTACAAAACTAAAACTTTTTAGACATTTTTCAAGTAAATCATGGAATTTCCCATCTTTGTGAATTCCCCTTCTGCCACTGGCCTGGGTTTTGGGTCGTGACAGAAATTTTTGGTATCAGAGTTTTGAGTTTAGTAGCTCGGACGTATCGCCATTACACTAGACTGAAGTTATTTTATGGCAAGCATGCATCATTATCTCACTAACAGCTTGGCATATTGTTTCAGATTTATAAGGATACCTCATAGAAGAGTTCCGAGGCACCTGCTGGGTACCGAACCACCTCAATACCCAGATTTCTCTCATCTGATCGAGGCAATATAGCAGGCATTTGCCTAGATGAGCAACCCAAACTATTAGCCTCCAGCTCCGAGGGCACATCAGCTGGATCAGTCAAATTATCTCCAGTGATTCATGCGCCTCCAGCCAGGGTAGTTTGACGGAAGACTAGATCCTCTTGCAGCAATTGCTTGGTTGCATGAGATAGAGAGACATTTTCGGTCCCTTGGTGCTCTGGTAGAGTTTTGGGCAATCTTTGCCGTTACCCGTCTGTTCGGGAGTGCCATTCGTTGGTGGGAGACTGTAGAGCGGATGCATGATGTTGTGGGTCTTACTTAGGAAGGCTTTGAGCAGATTTTTAGGACTCAGTATGCCAATGAGGATCAACAGGATGAGATTATGAATCAGTTTGCGACTTTGGTCCAAGGTAACAGAACGGTGAATGAGTACCTGATTGAGTTCACTGAGTTGGCAAGCGTTGCCCTTGACCTAGGTACGAGTGAGAAGTCCCGAGTCACAAATTTCAGGAGTCATCTGAACCGGAACATTTTCAACAGGATTGGCACTCAGACTTTCCATACTCTTCTTGAGATTACAGTAGCTGCCCAGCGGGCAGAGGCCATCGAAGAAAGTTTAGATTCCAAGAGGAACCAGTGGACAGGAAATGATAGGAAAGCCACCAGAAGGAACCAAGGGCAGTGGTCAGCCCAGGGTACTCCGAGCAGTGGGAGCTCGAACAGTAGTGGTTCTTCTGGGGGTGGCAGAGGTAGTCCTTATGGAGGATGTTTTGTTTGTGGCCAGCCGGGTCACCAGAAGAAAGAGTGTCCTACTCGCCTGCAGAAATCTCCTCTTTCTCAACCGCAGGGGAGTCAGTCAGGTTCTGTTCCTTATCAGAACACTTAGGCAAGGCCGCAATAGTCACAGGGTGCTTCGTAGACTTTTACTTCCCCTCAGCCTTATCAGCGTCAGTACTGCCCTCAGGGTTANATTCTGGGATTTAACTTGTTGTTGTAGATGATGATGATGCTTGGACTTATATTTGATTTTTTTTCCGTTTTTCAATTATTATTCGGTCTATGTTTAATGGTATATACGAACTGTGGGAGAGGTTCACGAGATAAAATCCCAAATACTTTATCAAAATGGACTGTATACAAAACTAAAACTTTTTAGACATTTTTCAAGTAAATCATGGAATTTCCCATCTTTGTGAATTCCCCTTCTGCCACTGGCCTGGGTTTTGGGTCGTGACAGAAATTTTTGGTATCAGAGTTTTGAGTTTAGTAGCTCGGACGTATCGCCATTACACTAGACTGAAGTTATTTTATGGCAAGCATGCATCATTATCTCACTAACAGCTTGGCATATTGTTTCAGATTTATAAGGATACCTCATAGAAGAGTTCCGAGGCACCTGCTGGGTACCGAACCACCTCAATACCCAGATTTCTCTCATCTGATCGAGGCAATATAGCAGGCATTTGCCCAGATGAGCAACCCAAACTATTAGCCTCCAGCTCCGAGGGCACATCAGCTGGATCAGTCAAATTATCTCCAGTGATTCATGCGCCTCCAGCCAGGGTAGTTTGACGGAAGACTAGATCCTCTTGCAGCAATTGCTTGGTTGCATGAGATAGAGAGACATTTTCGGTCCCTTGGTGCTCTGGTAGAGTTTTGGGCAATCTTTGCCGTTACCCGTCTGTTCGGGAGTGCCATTCGTTGGTGGGAGACTGTAGAGCGGATGCATGATGTTATGGGTCTTACTTAGGAAGGCTTTGAGCAGATTTTTAGGACTCAGTATGCCAATGAGGATCAACAGGATGAGATTATGAATCAGTTTGCGACTTTGGTCCAAGGTAACAGAACGGTGAATGAGTACCTGATTGAGTTCACTGAGTTGGCAAGCGTTGCCCTTGACCTAGGTACGAGTGAGAAGTCCCGAGTCACAAATTTCAGGAGTCATCTGAACCGGAACATTTTCAACAGGATTGGCACTCAGACTTTCCATACTCTTCTTGAGATTACAGTAGCTGCCCAGCGGGCAGAGGCCATCGAAGAAAGTTTAGATTCCAAGAGGAACCAGTGGACAGGAAATGACAGGAAAGCCACCAGAAGGAACCAAGGGCAGTGGTCAGCCCAGGGTACTCCGAGCAGTGGGAGCTCGAACAGTAGTGGTTCTTCTGGGGGTGGCAGAGGTAGTCCTTATGGAGGATGTTTTGTTTGTGGCCAGCCGGGTCACCAGAAGAAAGAGTGTCCTACTCGCCTGCAGAAATCTCCTCTTTCTCAACCGCAGGGGAGTCAGTCAGGTTCTGTTCCTTATCAGAACACTTAGGCAAGGCCGCAATAGTCACAGGGTGCTTCGTAGACTTTTACTTCCCCTCAGCCTTATCAGCGTCAGTACTGCCCTCAGGGTTACACTCAAAACTTTCAGACTCCTCAGGTCTCAGGAAATCAGGGTGGGCGTGGATATGGCAGTAGTGGTCCAGGATCCAGCGGCAGCCGACCTGGTCAGGGGAAAGGTAACAAAGGAAAAGGAAAGGTGACTGGCCAAGCCTATGCTTTTACTAGAGCCGACGACACTCAGGATCGTACCGGTCGAGGTGTTGTTGACGGTATGATCCTTCTTTCACACTCTTGGGCACATGTTTTGTTTGATACTGGTGCATCCCATTCCTTCATATCCTTATTGTTTGCTCAACTATTGGGGTTGGAATTTTCTGATTTGGATTATGTATTGACGTTGGGTACACCTTTGGGAGGAGTAGCCGATGTGTCTAGTGTGTGTAAGTCTTGTCGAGTTATGATTGGTGATAGAAAGCCTCTTGCTGATTTGATTGTGTTGCCAATGGGATAGTATGACGTAATACTCGGTATGGATTGGTTGTCGAAATATCGAGCCATTGTGGATTGTCAAACAAAGCGGGTGACTCTTTTTCCTAGTGATGGATATCGTATTGTCTATCAGGTTGGGATGAGTCCGTTGAAGCCTAGTCCTGTTATGAAAGCGTGCATGGGTGGAAGAAAGAAACTTGAGTGTTATGGGAACTTATTTGCCATTGATGGCAAGGTGAGGGCAGACGATCAAGACCTATGGATTCCGGTGGTGTGTCAGTATTTGGAGGTGTTTTCTGAAGACTTACTGGGGTTACCACCTGATAGGGAGATCGAGTTCTGTATTGAGCTAGTTCCTGGAGCTCAGCCAGTTTCTATTCTAGCCTATCGCATGGCACCTGCTGAGATGGAAGAATTAAGAGAACAGTTGAACGATTTGCTTTCCAAAGGCTTCATTCGCAGTAGCACTTCTCCTTGGGATGCTCTTGTTTTGTTTGCGAAAAAAGCTGATGGTTCGTTGAGACTTTATGTGGATTATTGGAAGTTGAACCAGTTGACAGTAAAGAACAAGTATCCTTTGCCAAGGATAGATGAGTTGTTTGATCAACTCGATGGTTCAAGATTCTTCTCTAAGATCGATTTGAGATCTGGTTATTATCAGTTGAAGATAAGGGAGGATGATATACCTAAGACAGCATTCAGAACTCGATATAGTAATTTTGAATTTTTGGTGATGCCATTTGGTATGACGAATGCCCCCGTAGCATTTACGGATCTTATGAATCGGATTTTTTATGGTTGTGTTCATCGATGACATCCTGGTATATTCCAAGACTCGAGAAGAGCATGCCGAACATCTAGGGATAGTACTTAAGAACTTGAGAGATCATTAATTGTATGCCAAGAAATCGAAGTGTGACTTTTGGATGTCCGAAGTGAAGTTCTTGGGTCAGTGATTTCTCACAGAGATATTTCAGTTGATCCCACTAAGATCGAAGCTGTTATGGAATGGGAAAGACCGAGAAATGTGACGGAGGTACGTAGTTTCCTTGGATTGGCAGGCTACTACCATCGTTTTGTGCAAGATTTCTCGAGAATTGCTTTGCCTTTGAC
>JXTB01000039.1:550523-576751 GCA_002914805.1 Parasponia andersonii
GTCCCGTTGGATTCGTCTCGTCTCAAGGATCATCAAGGTATATATATCTCAACCCCATTTTGTCCGGATTGAAAGTTGCTATTTTTGGGCATTTCGAGTTTATGGGTGTTGTTTTTGATCCGACGGTTGGATTTTGTTTTTGAGTTCATTTTTGAAATGTACTCGGAAAATGGAGAAGTTTGATATATATATATATATTGTATTGTTTGGTGATCGGCATGAAAATCGAGATCGGACGGTCGAGATTTTGTCTCGTTTTACGTGCCACCGGTCCGGTGTGGGCCTAGACCAGAATTAGACAAATTATATGTCTAACCTAGTTATTTTGGGTGTTAGGAATTTAGCGAAGAGGTCCGTTTGCGAAATTGAAGCTCCGGTGAGAAGTTGAATTTTCGCAAGAGGACGATCGAGGACTTGGAATTGGTTCCGGACCCTCCGGGCGATCGTCAACGACACCTTGAGGACTCAATAGCGTGGTATCGCTATTCCGGTGAGGTAGGGGTTTAGTTACCTTCGTTTTATACCATTTTGAGTTAAAACTTATTTTCTGCAGCATATAAGAACAAATGTGTTTTTAATGATTTGAATTATATGTGATGGAATTGGTTGTACGATATATACTGTATTGCTCTGGGAATTTGCTCTGTGCAGATTATTTTGGGTATATCAAAAATAAGGCCGTTGTACTGCCCGTTTTTCTATAAAACCTTATTATGCATGTTTTACTGAAAAACCAGAGTACAGTAGTTTTTACACTTCAGTTCTGGATTGCACGTGTTATAGGATCATACATGAGCACCGTGTTAGCATCATGGATTTTACAGTGTGGCACTGCGTGCCCCATCGTCGGTGAAAGTCCGTAAACTCGCGCGGGGTTTTGTTCTTCTGATTACCTCCCCATTTGGCAAGCGTAGGCAATTTGGTTGCCCCTCCAGGTTTGGTAGGCGACACACGGGTGTCCCCTCCGGGTATGGGCTTAGGTGTCAGGCAGGCTGTTAGGCATACTTAGTGCCTTCATTCTGGGTTTCCACAGATGAGAGGATGAGAGCTCATGGCTATGCGTTGATTTGTGTCATATGTATATAGATTGATGGTTTTGATTACACTGTTATATATATATGGGGTCCCGGTTTGGATTATATATATATATATATATATATATGTGTGTGTATGTTTTGGATTTGAACTAACGATGCAGGAGTTTTCTATCACTGAACTGTTTTTATTCGAGGTAACTATTTTCCTACTAGGCATTGTATGCTCACCCCCCTTCTTCCCTTCCTCAGGTGGTGTTCAGTGCGATCTTGGTAATCAGGAGGAGTAAGAGGCCATCTTGACTGTAGTTCATTTCTTGGTAATGCTAGAAGTCTACTGTTGTAGTGTTTGGACTGTTTGGGATTTTGTATTAGCATTGAACCAAGATTACTACTTTCTATTTTGTCTGTAAACTTATGTATGCCATTCTGGGATTTAACTTGTTGTTGTAGATGATGATGATGCTTAGACTTATATTTGATTTTTTTCCGTTTTTCAATTATTATTCGGTCTATGTTTAATGGTGCATACGAACTGTGGGAGAGGTTCACAAGATGAAATCCCAAATACTTTATCAAAATGGACTGTTTACAAAACTAAAATTTTTTAAGACACTTTTCAAATAAATCATGGAATTTCTCATCTTTGTGAAATTTCCCTTCTGCCACTGGCCCGGATTTTGGGTCGTGACATATATGGTTTATATATTGTTTTGTACATGAACATAATTTGTGGATTTTGACAACAACAATTATGCTGCCAAAATTTCTGGAAAATTGAAAATGTTTGAAAACTTGGCTTTTGGAACTAGACTTGATTCGATTAAAACATTGCACGATTTGTCTTACAATTTTTTGGACAAATGTACTTATCTTAATTCTTGTCACTTATATGGAATTGCATGTATTCATTCCCGATACTTGACCGACAGACTTATTCAATATCCATGATAAGGATGCTCGGACTACATTACACCTACAGTTATCCACTTAGGTGGCTCAGATATACACGTGTTTTAATTGGTCACCTTGGACTTGTTACTTGATTGCATTTATGGTTGTGTGCTTAACTTGAATAATATGTACTTATTTTAGAAAATATGATTGATAAAAGTTCGGAGATTGTGAACCTCTAGATAACCATTGATAAGTGGATTTCTATAAACTATTTACATAAGTTACTAACCATGCAAGACTTGAAAGTAAATATTTTATTTATGATAAAAAACTTACAATTAATTATAATCGATTCTCTACTAAGTATTCACGTACTCACCTTTTACTCTCTCATCCCCTCCCCTCCCCTCTCACCTCCCCTCTCAGGTTTAGTTGTTGTGATAGACATTTAGTTGACCACTAGAGTTGCTTGAGTTTCTTCTTTATAGTTTTGGTTATTCCTCTGGCATCATATCACCTTCTAGTTCGTATCTTCTTAGTTTTCTTTATAATTATTTAGTACGTTTATTCATTGAAAGTTTTATTCACCTTTATGTAAATGAGGACCTTCTTAAAATCGTATATATGGAGATTTGTTGTAGAACAATTTCTGAAATTTCTACTTATGAAATTACTGATACGTCACTGACCTAAATTCAGGTTATGATGACAGGCAGAAGGAATGAAAAAGAGAACCTCTAATGATTAAATAAATATCCCAATGCTTATCCATTAATGACAAAACAGAACGTTTTGTTCGTACCCCAACGGAGTAGACTAACAGTCTTTGACATTCAAGTTTAGAAGTTCTTCAGAGCTCTAAAATTTAATGATGTGGTATTTTGTGATCGGGGAACATAGAAGGGACACCGAAGATGGGAACAAACGATCTTGGTCCAGCATATCTGTTTTAAACCCACGTGGCAACCTAATATTATAACATTGGCTGCAGGTTGTGACCGATGTATAATATAGGCTATCTGTATTCTTCTTTTTGTTGTATAGTTATAATAGATTTTTCAATTTCTTTATTTCAAAATATTGTAGTACGAGTTGCCTCAATGAAAACAATGTACAAAAGTGGTTTCGCGTTCAAATGTATCATTATCAATGTCATTTATGTGATTCCATTATCCATATCCTCCAAATTTCGCTACCTTATTTCAGTCTCTTGTGCCACCGTTAGCATTATTATTCAGTCACATAGCACACCAATATTTCATACAGCTGTGCAGATGAGGTGGCTCACCATGCAAGGAATTAGGGCTACGTGGCGCACTAGTGAAAGATGATAGTGTTGCGGCAGTGACGGTACCATCTTTTTAGTGTAGAGATCAAGTATGTTGACCGCCATGCCGGCGTGATCTGTGACCTGTTTGCGGCGAGGTGTGTCGTTGTGTGGTTTGGTTGCCATCTCAAGGCTCAATCCGTGTCTTGAAGTGTACAAAAAGAGTGCTTCCAAACGTGCCTTTAATTTGGCTTGTATATGCAGAAAACGACAATATTAATCATCTGCTTAAAAAAAATACGGATCAAGAATAAAAACGACAAAATTAATTTTGGATATCTTTTGTCAACTCTTCAGGTGGGAGAGAAACATCAGGCACCTGAAAGGACACGTGAAAACCTTGGTTTTAAGTACTTAGGATACATGGTATACTATCAAACAAAACAGAGGTAGAAGAATGAAGAAGATCGAAGAAAAATTGGATGGAAGTTGAGTAACTATGTAATATTGTTAGATTTGTATTCGGCAAGGATTATTATTATGTATCGGTAATAAAATTAATTTATATCAAGTGGTGTTCATTGAATTCTTCAAATTACTTATCTTATGGATTAAGCTATATATAAAATTAATTCAAAAATTGTCAAAAACTAATTGCCAGTTAGTTTGGTTCCGCTTTGGATTTTTCTAACACGAATTAAATAAGTTTTCTCGGTTGATATAGTTAAATTTTTTTATTCATCATTTCTCAGTATATAATAGTACAGCTTTACGACTATATAATTTTTTTAATCACAAATATGTATCAGTGAGCAAAAGTACCACATAGGTTAGTACATAGTAATAGATAAATACCATAGTTGAAGAATACGTAGATCAACTACGGTAAAAGACGACAAAAATTTAGTTTCATTCTTCAGGTTATTTACCTTTATAATGTTACATTATGGCAATGGTATACATTAGTTTCACGTATATCCCGCGTGGTTTCATGTGGTTATCACGTGGTTCCAGAGAAAGGGACAAAATACAATTAATTTTATTCCTTTGGAACCTGCTTTATATGAACGGATATTATATTATATGTGAGAATAGGAAGCCTTGTGTCAGCATATTTAGAGAAGCACTCCCATTGTTTTGTTGTGTTGCCACTTGTTTTAAAGGGCCACTGGTTTCATGGTTCCTTATCCCCACTTCCATCCCTTTCTAGAATCATTGTTTTCTATTTTTTTTTGGTAACGAGCATCTTGTTTTCTATTAAATTGTCGTTTTTGTTTCTTTCGGGCTTACGTCACTTGGGATACATATTATTATTATTAGTGTAGAATATTGTTTTAAACTTCCACACTTTATTTAGACTGTTAAATTCAATTTTTTCACGGACCAGAGAGAATTTTCATTGAACTGCTCAATACTAATGTCCATACTATATATGCATATTATAAGATAAAATTCTATAATGTACTAGCTCAGCTTTTCTTTCCTTTTCTCTCCTTTCAACAAATTTGGCAGTTAAATTAACATGATATCATTATATGTAGAGTGGTCTTGTATTCCAAATAATATAAAAGAGATTAAGCATTTTCTAGTTTGTGATCACATGGATTAAACCCTTATTATGTTTGTGTGGCCTTGCTTAATTAATAACTTTATAGTGTTTCAGCAAAACAAGGGGGAAAAAAAAAAAGTTAAAAGCCAAGTTCAGTGTAACATCAATTCTGACGAAAGTGCCAGTTTTGGTTTCTTACTTACACGTAAACGATGTGTCTTTCTTTCTTTAGTCCATTTTTAGGTAGCTAGCAGCCAAATGATAATTTTTTCCCCATGTAATATATGGGCAAAGAAATTTACATCCATGTTAATAATTTATTTTTCCTTATTCTAAATCATGATACATATAATATTTATACATGTAGACGTGAATTTGATGTTGCTGGCTAGGACCGGCAATGTCTCGACATGACACCATAGCTTTGCAAGATAAGTCTTTTGTCTACTGAAAAATGATGTAAAACAACTTTGAAGACAAAGAATAGTTCTGATGTGACTAATTATTGTGAGGAATTATAAACAACTCTTCTATTTATAGATGGAACATTTTGTAGTAATCGTAATTATAACATTACATCATCTCTAGATAATAATCATCATAATCTTTTAACCGGCCATATTATACTCGTACGTGATCATGATGAAGAGACAGAAGATACATCATACATGCATGTTTGCCTGTTTGGTTATTTCATCTTCCAGGGATAATGAAGGAATTGTATCTATCGGCTTTTAGAAAAAATATTAAAATATATCGATATTTTTTTTTCCCAAAGGGGAGAATACTATATATTGGCAATATATATGGTTAACTATGAACTGCTAGTTTTAAACTTTATTTGACAACATATTATTAGATTTTTTTTGACGGTTAATTTGCATATACGATTCAATAGTCAAATTTGCATATTATATAGTAACTGACGACTACATGATTAATCTGATCCAAAAATAAAAAAATGGATAAATTTAGTCATTAGCATCGAACTCCCCTGTCCATATGTGCTGAGAATAGAGTTGATAGTTTTATTTGTGATCCCCAATTACACAATAGATCTACACATGCAAATTAGGCAGAGTTAACGAGCTAGCAAACCTTTGTAATTGATCACAAATATCACAGTCAAGCGCTACGTATACCAGCTTATATATTAATTTCTATGTATATGATAAGAATATCTCGATAGAGATTTAGTATTTGCTATTTTCACCATTATTACTTGAATTTCGTTATATATGCGTAATTAATTTGTTGTTGATAATTTAACATTATATATACTGCTTCCAGATGAAAAACAATTCTTTAAAAACAAAGGTACACGTCAACCTCATTAAAAAAAAAAAAAAATTCGACAGTACATGTAAGAAAAGCTATTAGTGTAACAAGAGAATAGAGTAAATGACTCTTATCAAATATATATTCCCTGGACATATATACGAAGAATCATGGAAATTTTTCTTATTCTTGCAGGTAAGTGCTAGTCGGGACTCGGGATGTACTTGTAAGTTTTAATGTTTTCTTTTTCCCTTAGTCTCTATATATAGAGGGGAATATCTAGTAGCAATACTAGTATACGTCCAATATTGCAAAAAATTACCTAAAAGAAGGAAAAAAAAACAAAAACCAAACTCATAAACAACTTCATCACAAGGAAAAATCAGATATACTTTCCAAAAACCATTTGTTCGTCCCACCCCTCGATACAAAATAAAGGGCATAAATCATAGCCAAATACCAGAGCAAAAACACATTTAGGGGTACCCACAAAAAAAAACAAAAAAAACAAAAAAACAAAAGCAAAAACAAAACTAGTAAATTAACTATCCCTCTATCATACTATCAAAACTACCCAACAAAAAATAAAAAGTTAGCAGCAGTTTATTTTCATGTTAGAAAACTGACTAGACAAGCCAGACCCACCTCCCAAATCCCTTCTCTTGTTGGGTTTTACAACAATTGGAGGTGCCCACTTGCTAATAAAAGTACTATGCCCACTCATATCCTTTGTTGTATCCTTGGCATTAGTAACTGTTTCTTCCTTGTGAGCACATGAGCTAACTGGAGATAGCCATTTGGACTGCATGTAAGACGCGGTTCTCCAAGGGGGTACGTGGAGGCCCCTCTCTCTAAGGGACTGTTTGGCAGCAGTGCAAAGCAGAGAGATAATCCGGATGAGTTTGTCCTCATGCCCAACGAATATTAGCGGGAGCGAGTCTGTGAGCTGTTTGTAAGCTGGAGTGGGCCTAGCCAATTCGAACTGTGACTTGAAGTCTATGTCTACTATGAGCCTCTTTGTATTATCATTTGGCCCCTCACCGACCATTGTCTCAATGTACTCGTAATCACCTGTAATTGTAACAACATAAATCGAATTAGAACCATTTTTCTATTGTTTAGTTCAAAATTTCGTCATCCAAGAACTACACGCTGAAATATTACTAATAACCAGCTACCCAAAGTGAACAAGACCGTAATTGGTTAAATGGGTCGTGTTTGGAAATGTCTCTTTTTTTTTTCCCCCCTTTTTTTGGGAAAAGTGTGCAAGTGTTTTTATCAGGTAAGTTCATGGGTATCATGACCTATTAGAACCGGCTTGGTTTGGGAGGAAGAGCTAATATTATTCTTATAATAGCTTTAATTTAATTTCTTCTACTAAAGACAAACAAGGGTACTATAAAACAAAGAACTCATGACAAATGTACACAAATAATTGGATAAATATATATATATAAAAAAAAAAAAAAGAAAGTAAAAAACCAACCTGCAGGACATCCCAAGGAAGTAACCCAAGAACTATGACAAAGTGAAGCATTATAACCATCCATTTTAAGCCTCATGACAAGGTAGTTCTTCTGACTAGTAAATTTCAAAGCATCTTTTTTGTTCCCCATGTACTTTAACACACTCTCAAGAATCTCAGCTTCAGTCTCTGTTCTAAGCCCAAGAATCTCCTAGAAGGGGGAAAAAAAAATCGTACATAAATATTTTCCCCCGAGTACCGAAACGTGTACATACATCAACGTAATTAATTTAATTTTGTATTCTAAAGCATACAAATATTAAAAGAAACACCACTTAAGATCAAATACCTGTAAAGTGAAATACTGGGCTTGATTATTTAGAGGCAAAGAGTTGGAGTAATGATGATGAGGAGAAATCAGGAGTGGTGCTGTACTGTTTGTTTCTGACTCTATAAAATCATGCACCATCTGAACTAGCTTTTCCTCTTCTAAGCTCCCCATCCCCAGAAATACTATAGAGTCTCTCCCTCCGATAAAAAAGAAGTTTAATCTTTTTCTTTTGCCTTAATGGTACAAGGAATTCGGTAGAAAAAACCCCGAGTCGTAGTGATTTTATAAGTATTGAACTATATATATATATATATATATAATTGTGGTGTGGCGGTGAGAATTATACTGAACATTACAGCTATATGGTGACAAAATGATGTCATTTCAATGGTAAAAGATTAAGCAAACAGATATGGTTAAAAAAAAATGGTAGGAGAATAAACGTTGTTAAAGAATATTGGTCGAGAATATCCTTATAATTATTATTATTATTTTTCTTTTATCCTTTCTTTCCCTCTTTTTTGGTGGGCCTTTTTTGTTTTGACTCTTTTGAGAACCTAGAAACTGACATATACAAAACGACATGGCAAAACATGTAGTTTCCTCTCTTTAACTAGAAGGCAAGTGTAAGTGTTCAGGTACAAATCCAAAACATTCAACTGCTAGTCGCGTCTTTGGGTGGCATTTTTTTTTAGGTATTAGGAATTTGAATTTTTTTCTCTTAATTGGATTCTGGTAGTGGTGGAGAAAAATGTTGCTAAAGGGTAACGAACACGTGTTGAGCACGTGTCTGGGTGGAGGGGGTACTTGTCAAACTGTGGTGAGAATGAGGGGGCAGTAGTACCAGTCGTGCGTGGATTGGGCAGGTGAGCCCATTAGATGCAAAAGTCTTGATCTTATGTCTGTGGATTTCGCAGGATGGACCGACTTATATTTGTCCAACACTAGTTGATTAAGATTTTGATTTTTTTAATATTATTGTTGCCAGCTAAAGATGCAGAGGCAGAGGTAGTAAATAAGTTGGGAAGTTATTTTTATTTATTTTTATTTTTTGAGACATGTTTTTAGGCTTATGTTTGGATGACACAGCTTTCCAGCCAAAAATTAAAAAAGTGTTTGGACATATGACATATATTTCTATAGTAGCATGCCTACATGAATTCTTCAATGAAAATAATTTTTTTTTTTTTTTAAATAATAGTGGTAAGGTATTGGAAAAACTGCATATAAAAATATTTTTATTGAATTTCAAGTTTTGATGGTCAAGAAAAGTAGTTATACTATTTTTTGCCCCTAAATAGGTTGTAGAGCATCTGCTTTTTACACGCACACACTATAATGGACAACTTAATTAAAGGGATCAAACTACATATTAGTAGTATATAGCATGAAAGTATATACTATATTTTTGCTCAAAAAAAAGAGTATATACTATATTAATGTCCCTTTTATTTGTTTGAGGATATGCTAAATTAGAAAAATCATAGTGAAGGTTGGACAGCTTAAAATTCGTTAAGACGGAGATCGCTCAAAATGTGCTCGTTTGCTTTGTTCCTTAGTAAACTTGTCAAAATGGGCCGGGTCCAATGGGCTGGCCCGTGGCTTTGTTAGGTAGCCCACGGGGCGGCCCAGTTTGGACCAGTAAATATAAGCCTGGGCCCAATCCGGCTTTATTCTCATGGTCAGACTGAGCCTACATTCTGAGTCCGCGGAACAGTCTAGCCCAGCCCGGTTGTTAGTTTTTTTTTTTAAAAAAAATTGAATTTATTATTTTTCAAATTGAATTTATTTTTTTTATCACCTTATTACTTAAGTTATGTATTATTTTTTAATTTTTATCATAAAACTTGTAAAATTATTTGTGATAAAAGTTTTATCACATATTCATATATATAGTTTTTTAAAATTATTAAAATTCATAAAAAAATATATCTAAAAATATTTTTAAAAAAAAGGGCCAAACTGCGGGCCCGCTTAGGGGCTCGCCTGGGCCATAGGACCGGGTTAGGCCTCCTCATAATTCATACGGGTCGGGTCGGAACTCCTCATCATTTATACGGGTCGGGTCGGGTCCGATCCGTCACTTGAAAATACCCGTTATGGGTGGGCCGGCCTGCCCATTTTGACAGCTCTATTCCTTAGTCCCAAAACATTATGTTTTGTTCCTTAGTCCAATGTGGAATGAGTTGAGTAAGTTTGAGTCTTTGATTGATGGTAGAAAATTTATATGTTCGTTATAGAGTAGGGTTTTGGAAACTAATATCTAAGTTTTCAAAATTAATTTCAATTTTACAACTTCCTCGATTTAATTATTTTTCTGTACAATATTTAGTGGGAAAAAATATGGTGACAATTTTGTAATTAAGTCAATTTTTTCTAGCTGTAAAGCAAGCCAGCCTATTGGTTAGGCTTTTTCACCTAGACTTCTTGATATGCTAAATGTTTTATTGAATTTCAACTTAATTTTTTTTTAAACTTTTAAAAAAGAAAATTAATTTTCCTAATTTAATTTTTTAATTCCATAGAAATGAAAAGATGTTACTAATTACCGCAAAAGTACAATTTTTGTTTTCTAATTTCTAATACTAGATTAGCTATTGATTTTCATTAACCAATCATGTAACAAGAAACCAGTAGCCAATACATTCTAGTTTCTAGTTGCATCATTGTAATTAGTTTACATCAACTACACATGTAAAAGAAAAACTGAATTCAATACCACTAATTTCTGATTTCTAATTGCATATTAGTGATTATTTCTAGTAATCACATAAGTAATTAGAAATTATTAGCCAATATATGTGACAATTCGTACCCAAAAAACAGAATTATTTATATTTTCTAAATAATATAAGAATAAATGAAAAGTCTAATTAGTCCTTACTTATAGGTGTTTATTAAGGGTCAATTTGATAATTTAATTAGAGATAGTTTAAGAAACCCTAAGAGTTTAATAATCTCATCAGTTTTATATGTACACTTTATGGGAAAGGCAGAGAGGTAACCATATAGTTTCAAGGAAAAAGGAGAAACAAGAAAAAGATTCAAGGTAATTAACTATAATCTATTGAGTCTACATGCACTAATTAAATTTTTAGGGATTGAAATTGCATGTCTAGAGTTAGGGTTTTAATTTATTCATAAATAATTTATAAACTATTAGGATGGATCTGATATAAGATAAAACTTGTTGATATTAGGATTTAACAAGATAAATTTTGAGTGATTTAGTTAGGTAAATAAAAAATTATGAATTTTTGAGTTTTAGGCTAAAATGTAAAAACATAGAAGGGGTTTCAACTAGCTTTTCAGGGATTTTAACTGGTCTGATTAGGTCATATTTAATATGGTTGGAAAACTTATCGAATTAGCTTTCTAATGGTATATAATTAATCAAAAACAGACTTATAAATAGAGAATTATAACCAATTGAACTAAATACTACAAATTTGGAAAAATTTGAAACTTATAGGTACTTTTTGTAAAACGTGGCAGCGGCTTTTGGGGCTTTATAGGAATTACCTATAAACCCTATTACTGCATTATTGGCACTTTTAGGATCACCATGACCTATAGAACAGCTCCCCTAAATTTAGTAATTTTTAGAGGTAAGTGAAGATTATTGTAAACTATGGAAATTGACTTTATCGGGAGAAACTATAGACCTCTTCTCATAAGATATCATGGGCAGCAAATAGTCATTGTTTTTTTTTAGTATAATTGAAGTGTGATTTCAGTGATTTGATACTTATGTGTGGTTTATGTGATAATAGGTATTTGAATAATTATATCGATCATTTTGGTTAAATAGGTAAAGTGAACGAGGTAAGTAATCTTCGATCTTTTCTAGTAGTTTTCCTTATCTAAAAGCTAAATGTTTTATTGTTTTATTTCTAATAGAATTGTGTTTACAAGTATTTTCTTTAAAATATGATTTCAAGTAAAAAATATATTTTGGTAATCAGACTATTTATTGAAAGAAATTTATTTTATTGAAGTAACATAATTTTTGTGAAAAATAGTATGATTCTATATTTTATACTAAATTAAGGATCAAATATATGAATTATTATTGAACGTGGTTACAAGAAAATTATTTTTGAATAACTATAATGCTATAATGAGATGAAAGTAAAATTTTTATGATTTATTATTGTAAATAAGTGTTTTGAAGCTTTCCTCAGTGACTATGCACGTGGACCCAATCCATAGAGATTATATGTGGACAGTACTGACTTAGTTACATGGTTAAATATAGTAGATTCATAGGGGTTATCCGTGGTAGATTCGGACCCGGCTACAGAGGTTGTTTGTGACAGATTTAAACCCACCTATAAGGGTTATTTGTAGCATACTTGGACCTAGTTACAAGAGTTAAATGTGGTCATAGTCGCCGAAAATTGGGAAGAAGTATAATTGAAATTATTATTGACTAAAATGAATCCAAAAAGACAGATTTAGAAACTTGTTACTTATTTTGTCAAATTGTTTACTAAATGATTTGATTTGAATATTTTCAAAAGTATTGATTTTCGAAACTAAATTTGTTCTATAAATATTTATTAAATATTTTTGTTTACATATGATTGATCCAACTAGATAAAATTATTGGTTACTTACTAGACTTCTAGCTCACCATTTTATTTTTTCCTCCCATGTTTTGAAGATTATTAGTTAACAGGCTCACAAAGAGAACTTATTTAGTAGTAATTGAAGTGTATAGTTCAAAGAGAAGAATTTCTTCATCTTGATTAGGAAAATGTAAAGATTCAGAATATTGATCATCTAGAATTTATTGGATTATAGTTTTTTATTGTATAATATTTATTTTGAATACTTAGAAGCTTTATAAGAATTGTTGAATTTTATATTATACATTAGTATTTATTTGAAACTAAATATTTTTAACTATATTGGTTTATAGAAAGATGCCTTGCATGCCTACAGGCCTTTGCTTTATGGGTATGAGGTACATGTCTTCTGGAGTAGGGCGTAACAATATAGTTTCTAGTTTCAATTGTCTATCAATAAATCTGGCAACTCGAAACTAGTGACAAATATGATTTTTTTTTTGTTTCTAGTTGCAAATTGGATACTAGTTTTCAACAACTATATTAGTTTAGGAAACCAATAATCAATTTGGCTTCCTTTGTTGCGGTCACAAACCAATTTAGTTATGATTTTTCAAAATGACCGATGATTCTGAAACTAATTTAATTACTAGTTTCCAATGTCTAGTAACTAATTTCGTTACTATTTTAAAAAAGAGGATTATTGCTAACTTGGTTTTTGGTCACTAGTGGAAACTACTTTGGATTTTAGTTTAAAAAATAGATGAAACTAATTTGGTTTCTAGTTTCCATAATAATCAATTACAAAGATTGGTTCATCAAAATTGGTTTCTGGTTACTACTCGAACTAATTTGATTTTTCGTTGCTATTCGAAACTAATTTGGTTTTTCATTACTACTCAAAACCAATTTAATTTCTAATTTTCATAGTAATCATTACAAAGACTGGTTAACTAAATTGATTTCTAATTACTATTCAAAATTGATTTGATTTCTAGTTTCTAGTTTTCTAGTTACCAATAGAAACCAATTTAGTTTTTGGTTTCAAAAGTGGCCAATAACCATTTCTCTAAAAAATAAATAATAAAGTAACAAGTAACTAATTTGGTTTCTAATATAACCAAATTGGTGTCTCAAGTTTATGATTCCTAGTAATCAAAATATAAAACTAGTCACTAATCCCTTAGAAATTACCAGACTAATTACAAGTTATAAACATTGATTTTTGGTTACTAGATTGGAATCTAGTTACAAATAGAAATCAATTAGTTTTTTAATTCAAAAAGAACCAAGAAATAAATCCCTTAAAAAAAAAAAAAAAAAATGATAACCAATTTGGTTTCTCAAGTAATGATTTTTAAAATTAGTTTATAGTTTCCAAAAAAATTATTACTATCAAATTGGTTTCTAATTATCATTATTAACTAATTTGGTTTTTAGTTTCAAAAGTAGCCAATAACTAAAGATCATGGTTACCGGAACTAATTTGACATACACATTACCTCAACCAATCAAAGTCACACTTACAAAATATAATGGTTTCATCCATAAAACTTCAAATGCTGATAAACTAACTTTCTTATATCCAAGTCATTAGATCTTTCACAAGATTCAAGAGAAGAAGGATATTAACTTTAAGATTCTTTATATTCAATTAATGTAAAGGATACTTGCTATATCTATATTCACAATATTTACCAGAGGAAATTACTTGATAAAATCATGAGTAGTGACAACTACAAATCACTTAGCTCATGGGTTCTCATTCAATCATCGAAATGACCCACTTCTACCTTGCATAGGCTACTACGTATGAATGTTCTCTTTGATCACAACCCATTCTCTGTTTTTGAAATGGGAGCTAATGTCATTTTTTTTTCCTTTTAGATTTTTAACTTGATCAAACAAAAAAAAAATTCCATTACCGATGGGTGCAACAAGTTACAAGAAAATATTCAAAATCATTCCACTCATGAAGCCAAGCTTCTTCTAGGAATCCTATCATCTTCAACCTCAAATCTAGTAACGTTAATGACGAATACTTCAATAATTTCACCTTTGGAAAAGGAGCTAAGAAAATGGGGTTTTCACATGAATATTGACTTGTAATTGTCTGAACCCAAGAATTTATGGATGAAAATGGAAATAGAGAGAAAGAGGTTTTAATCGACAGCCGTAGTTGAAGTAGATCTGAGGATCCAAGCTCTAAAAATTAAGATTGTGGGGCACGTGTAGTTTTAATGCCATGAAAAGTAGGGGTGGTGGAGAGAATGTGGACGTGAGGAAGATTCAAAACCTGAGAGAGAGGCTGATAAAATTTTGATGCTGACAAACTAGAAGGAGAAGTGATATTTTTTAAATAAAATACCGTATGAAAATATTTTGAAGATAAAGAGACTGTATTTTTAGAAATACTTCTTAAAAGGTCGTACGGGTCTTTTTCCCTATAGAATATCCATTGCGGTCCATTGAGTGTATTCTAAACTTTATTTTAGTTTAATGATGTATAGAAATGTATTTTTGGTGTAACATTTTGACATATAGTTTTTTATAACTTATCCTTGGTGCACATTTTAGCAGATAAATAAACAATGAGTAAGTAAAACAAATTTTCGTAGGTAAGGTTGCCCTTTGTCCTTTTATGAAAGATAGCGTGAAATCCTTAAACAAAGAGAGTCCTCTCCTCTTTGAAAAAGCGAAAAAAAAAAAATCAAAATAAAATTTTAGCCTTATTTGACTAGTAGATAATTTCTCTGTAATTTTTGGATTTTAGGCAATTTTAAAGTAAACATTTTTTGTTAAATAGTTTCTTATTAATTTTAATATAATTTGAAGATTGTCGTTAGGCATATATTTGAGTTTTAATGGTTTAAACGTTTTTGGGCCCAACTTGTAAGTCTCAATTTCAAAAATTGATGAGGATACAACGAGGGTTATTGCACCCCAGATAGACTTTTTTGTGACTAAGCTTTAGAATAAGTTTCATAAGAGTAAAAATCCGGATCCCACTTATGCCAAAAGATGAAATTACCCTCTTGAAGCTGCTGACATGATATGCCTGAAAACCTCACTTGCCCCACACTATGTTGACGTATGTGAATACGTGTGAATAAATGTAAATATATTTGTGTGAATACATGGGAATATATACGTGAACAAATGTGAATATATTTACATGAACACATATGAATATATGTGTGAAAACATATGAATGTGAACATATATGAACATAAATATGTGAAGACATGTGAACATACAGATGTGAACACTTAAATGGTGTGCAAACTGTGTTCAAACTACGTGGAGGTTAGTGAAGGATTGGTGAGCCTAGTTTATAAATAGAGATTTTATTTCTTCATTCTCTTCATTTAAAAAATTAGAAGTATTTCAAGTTCTCTCTTCTATTTAAATCTTTTCCTTTTTTTTTTTATTTCTCCTTTTAAGAAGAGTAGAGTTTTTTTGTGAAAGAGGATGTTTCAAAGAGTGACGGTGTAAGGTATGAGTGAGAGAATACTTATGAGAGAGTGCTTGGGTATATTAAGGTCATTGGGTATAAAAGAGGGAAATCTATATGATTATAGAAACTTTTCATACAGTGAAATTCTTTTCTGAGAGACAGTGGTTTTTCTCCTACTTTAGGAGTTTTCCACTTAAATTTTTGTGTTGTGAGATTAGTTTCTATTCCATACTATTATTTTTCTATTATTCTGATATCCTTTAGAATGAGATCCTAGGAACAGTGAATGTAGGTCGGTCAGATTCTCAACAAATGGTATCCGAGCAAGGTTCTTTGGTGCACTAGGGCTTAGTATTAGTCTAAGAAATTATGGGTAAAGAGGCTAAATTCAAGTGAGAATATTTGAATCCTTTAATCTTTCTTAGGAATTTTCTTAGCAGTTTTCCAAACTAAAAGTGCAAAGAGAGAATCAGGAAATAAGATTTCAATTCCTATTAAGGCTGATGTGGAGAAATTTGATAGGAATATTAATTTGAGCATGTGAAAAATACAATTCAAGGATTTATTGATTCAATCTAAATTACATAAGATTTTGAAAGGTAAAGAGACTTACGAGGGAAAAGATTCTAAGAAATTCAGTATGAGTGATGAAGACTGAGATGATCCGGATAAGAAAGCTGCAAGCATAATACACATATGTTTGGCCAAAAATGTCATTACAAATGTGCTTGGAATAACGATAACCAAAGATTTCTAGGGAAAGCTTAGAGAATTATATTAGGCGAAAAATATCTCAAATTGAACGTACTTAAAGGAACAGTTTCATACATTGCGTATGAATGAAGATACAAAAATTTTGATCATCTGAGTGTCTTGAATGGTATCGTTTTTGAACTGAGGTTATTAGAGTGAATATTGAAGTGAAGATAAGGCATTGCGATTTATCTGGTCTCTTCTACCTTTCTATGAGCATATGAAACCTATTTTGGTGCATGGGAAGGAGACTGTAGTTTTTTCTGAGGTCACAAGTAAACTTTTGTCTGAAGAAAGAAGGCTGATAGGTGATGGAAGTAATATTTCATATGAAGGTTCAACATTGGCATTCTTCACTGAGAAGAAAACTCCGTGAAAAAGAATATAATCTACTGGGGTTGTGGATAATCTGGGCATCTGAAAAGAAATTATCAAAAAGGTTGAGCGGGTTCAGCTAAAAGCTCCAAATTTAGTAATGCTACTAATATTGTGTCATATGATGAAGATGATGTTCTTGTCCTTTGATTATGGTATGCATATTGTCACGGCGTGCCGCTAATCTCCAAAAATACCATGAAAGAAGATGTGTCATAATTAGCGGCAACAAATTTATACACAAGCATTGGTTTGGCGTTGATGCAAGGTGTATGCTGAATGATATCGATGGCTGATAAACTCTCAGAGAAGCCAAATATGGGAGTCAACACTATAATTATTAATAAAGTTCTTTTCACATAAGCCGAGATGAAATTCTTAGAATTCATCGATTCTAAGTGGTATACACATATAATAGATTATGATTACCAGTAAAGACAACGATAGTAACGTAAGCTATGAGATGAGATCGTATGTGAAGACGTTATTGAAATTAAGTCTTCAAATCGGAGATTGTTGATGTATATGAATATGTGTGAACAGATATAAATATATTTGTATGAATACATGTGAATATATGTGTAAACAAATGTGAATATATCTATGTGAATACATATGAACATATGTGTGAAAATATATGAATGTGTATATGTGAACAGATATGAATATATATATATATATATATATATATATATGTGTGAAGACATGTGAACAAATACATGTGAACACCTAAATAATGTGCAAACTGCGTTCAAACCGTGTGGAGGTTGGTGAAGGATTGGTGAGCCTAGTGTCATGACCTTAGCCTCAAACTAGACAATCATGTGATACTTAGTACAGTCCGTCATACTAAGTCAACCTACCAACTCAAGAAAAGGACTTAGAATAAACAGTGAGAAAAAGTGGAAATGATAAGAGAGTTTAGGTGAAGGAAAGCTTTGTATTACTCTTAGAACACTTACAACTCTCACAAATGGGACTTGTGTATAAATGAACTCAATGGGTCCTTTATATAGGCAAAGTCTAAACCAACCAAGTGTTATGATCGTGCCAAGTGGTATAATCTTACAAAGGGTCTAGAATATTTTCAATTAAAGTGGTAATATCTACAAAGATATTTACATAGAGAGATCTAGAATAAGCATGGTCTAGATCTTTCTAGGAGGTTCACCCACCATCTTGGCTCTTTCAAGTCATTTTAGGAGCTTTTAGGACCGTCCAACCCAACTAGCACCATCTGGCCTTGTCTAGAGCCTTCTAGGACTTAATAGCGCCATTTAGAATCTTCTAGCACGGCCAAGACCTCTCTTGATCATTCTAGAAGTGTGCACCATGTTTTAGGGCCTTCATGTAGTGCCCAAAATTCTCACAAATGCATCTGGCCAATAATAAACAAATTTTCCATGACATTTTATTAAATCCATATTCTTAGAACTTAATGCTAAAATAGTTTTTGGATCTGAAAGGAAACTGGTGTGCTTATGTTTAATAGATTTGATTTTTCATAAATAAGACTCTAGTTTTAGTATAGTAATTTAAACAATTGCTAGTGTTTTGATCTGCATAATTCACATGTCTAGAATATTCGAATTCTACGTTTATAAATAGATATTTTATTCTAGTAAATAGATGTATAGTTTATAGGCCTCAAGATAGGTGTGTATTTAGCTGTGTTATTTAAAAATAATAATAATTTTGTGAATACCTAGAACAACGTGCATGTACATATTTATTCTAATATGTAATTAGTTTCTTTATTTGGCCATCGTAATACTCCACAACTGACTAAAAGTTTCTTGACTATATATCAACTATATAACCCAATACTCCTACCGGCATAATTAGTTCTCTCCACATTTACCCCTTACTCTATAGTTATAGCTTTAAGAGACGATCTTTGGTGGGAAATTAATTGTTCCTTACAGTAAAGGTAAGGTTATTTCTTTTAAGTTTTTCTCTATTTATTCAGGTACATGTACACATATATATATGATAAACATGGTCTCTATTTTCATTGTTTATCAAAGGTTTCTTTACAAATATGGAATTGAATCAGGACATAAAGTTTCTCATTTTTAGCAAGAAAATAAATAAATAAAAATGTCTTAGTGTCTTGTAAATGCAATTAATTTTTGCTTATATGTGTATATAATAATTAGTTCATGTGCGCCATAGGATATAGCCTAATAGTTTAAAAGAGAATTTTAAAGTTTAAAGAAATAAATAAATACATAAAAATTTGAAGGAGAATATACCTGCTTTTTAACTTTAATTATAGGCTTACTTGTCTTCTACAAAAGATCTAAAATGATCGAAAAGCAATCACTATTATGTTGTTACTTTATAAGTTATATTAAATAAGAGGAGTATTAATTGTCATGGGTTTGTATTCTGGTCCTAATGGTATTAATTGATCTTATATGAATGAGGTGTTCTATTAGACATAATTAGAAGGACCATGAAATCTGTATTTGACCCCTGATGACTACGTATATGTCATAATATAAAATGAAAAAAAAAAAGAACTTGAATGAAAGTTTCTTAGACCTTATTATGGCATTTTTATCTTTTTGGAAATATTAATAGTTATTGTATTATTATCAAGTTTTAAATTGGATCTGACCAATTTGATACTATATTCATGCTCGGAATTACAACAGATATTAATTTTGGTAGGAAATAATATTTCGTGATTAGGCTAAGCACATCAGGCTTCCTGGAGGAAAATCTTCTTCTTACTATCTTTTTTTTCATATTAAAGGTAAGTGGAAATTCCACTTTAGCATCACAAGAACCTATGTATATGATTGTATATATTAAAGGTGGTATATCTATGACATTGAGATTTACATATTTAAAAATTGTTCATATCATTTCCATTAAGCATGTCATGTTTGCATGCACAAAATAATTATTTACAGGTTATAATTTTAATTAAGAGTCTTATACCTTAAATGTTATTCATTTTGAAGAAGGGTATGGTTCTTATCTTGCTGATCTAGTAGATAAATATGGTGAAATCTCTTGAGGTTCAGTCCAAGATAGGATGAGCCAAAACAAGAGGGAGGTCAAATCCCTTGAGGTTAATTCCAAGATAAGGTAAGCCTCAAATGATATTTAATAAGAGGATACATACTATGTCACCGAGTTAGGAACTATACAAAGAATGGGGCCCAAATAAAATTTGAATATTAATGCTTTTTTTAAGGAAATTAAGGGTATAAAGATTAATAAGTTTTATGTACAAATTGTTCATAGGCATGCATGGATTTCTATTTACTGAGCCATTGCTCATTTAGTTCTTGTGATGCAGATGATCAGAACTAGGAATAATATTGGCTAAGCTATTTCCACTCCAATGCTGTTCATATACCAGCTTTGAACTGAAGAAGGACTTTTAAAAAACCTTGTACATATTTTTACTACTTATGTGTATGCAGTGATCCTATGGGAGTTGTATTAGTACTGTATTTTGTATTGTACAAAATGTATATATTACTGTAGTGTAAAATAGGTGTATTGCAGATGTTTTTAGAACCAAACAGAAAAGTTTAAATTTATCCTCTACTTTCCACTTTTGCAAGGTCAATGAAAATAAGATAACACTATTTAGCTTTTTTACTTATAAGTGAGCATATTTCTATGTAGTATAGCTAGGGGGTGTTACACTTCCTCTATCTTTTTGGGTGAGCATTATATACAGAGGACCTTAGAGCCATGAGCAGCAACATTTAGATTTTGGAGAACCAAATGAGCAGGACATAACACCCTCTCCCACTTAAGTTCACGACGTCCCTGTCGTGCTATCGACTTTGAACTACTCAATATGGTTTTTGAATTGCCACAAGGTATCCTCATGCTCCCAACTAGCCTCAACCTCGGGCAAATTCTTCCATTTCACTAGGTATTCTCGATAATTAGAAACACTATGTCGGTGGATCAAGCGATCAACCAAAATACACTCCACCTCTTTATCAAAAGAGGTTACCACCGCAGTAGGAGCCCTTTTGGACTCGCCTCTTAAAAGATCTTCCTCATCTCCATAGTAGAATTTTAGCATGCTAACATGGAAGACAAGAAAAATCTTTAACTTGGCAGGGAGTTGAAGCTTATAGAAGAC
The DNA here is from genome assembly GCA_002914805.1 of Parasponia andersonii. NCBI lineage: Eukaryota > Viridiplantae > Streptophyta > Magnoliopsida > Rosales > Cannabaceae > Trema > Trema andersonii. The sequence goes on from JXTB01000039.1 coordinate 571,621, forward strand.
CTTACCCATATGCTTGAGTACCAGAAATAGACCCTCATATTTGCGTACCAACCCTTTATGTACCTTTCTTAAGGTTTTGAATTATTAGGGCAATAGTTTGACAAGGACTAAATCCCTCTCTTGGTACTCAATGTGCCTCCTCTTTTTGTCGGCCCATTTCTTCATTGTTTTAGAAGCTTTGTTCAAGTAGGCCTTAGCCAACTTTGCTTGCTCATGCTATACCTTAGCAAACTTGAATGTCACGGAACTCTTCCCACCATAATTTACCACTAAGGTATGTAGAGCTATAGGTTGTTAACCCATGACTATCTCGAAAGGACTTTTGCTCCGTAGACTCACTCTTTTAGAGGTTAAAAGAGAATTGGGCTACATCAAGTAATTTTGCCTAATATTTTTGGTTGACACTCATAAAGTGCCTCAAGTATAGCTCCAGCAAGGTATTCACCATTTTCGTCTGGCCATCACTTTGAGGGTGAAAGCTAGGAAAAAAGTTCAAGTCTGAACCCATCAACTTGAACAATTCTATCTAAAACCTTCCAATGAATCGAAGATCACGATCACTTACGATATTTGACGGGACTCCTCAAAGCTTCACGTCATGCTTCATAAAGAGCCTCGTGGTCCATCGGTGGGACAATCAGGCAAAGCAGGTATAAAAGTGGTATACTTGCTGAAGCGATCAACTATCACTATAATGCTACCAAAGCCCTCCGACTTAGGCAAGCTAATGATAAAATCTATGGAAACACTCTCCATGGCCTCTCAGGAATAGGGAGAGATTCCAATAATCTGCCCGGGGATTATTGTTCCACTATATCTTGTTGGCACACAAGACATGTTCGTACATAGGCCTCAACATCATCCTTAAGTTGAGGCCAATAATAGATATGATAAGAGCGAGAGTGCATTTCTGACCTGGGTGACCAACCCACAAGGAATTGTGGTACTCTTTGACAAGCTTTTTTTTTTTTTAAGTTCCCCTACTTATGCACATAGAGTCGATTGCCTTTGGCATAAAGAAGTCTGTTGCTCAGCCAAAAACATCTCGTCTTTCTTTTTGTCACTAGAGGCAGCAGGCTCTTTGCAAGAACATCATGTTCTAGTCCTTCTTTGATTTTCTCTATCAAGGTGCTATCATGCCTGCTTAAGACGGCTAGCTCCGTCTTTTTGCTTAGAGCATCCGCCCCCACATTGGCCTTCTCGGGCTTGTAATTAAATTCTGCCAAAAAGTCTTGCCACCAAGCTTGCTTAGGACTCAACTTTTTCTGAGTTTGAAAGTAGCTTGTAGCTATATTGTCGGGCATGATCGTGAAGTAAGTACCCAACAAGTAGTGCCACCACACCCTTAGGTAATGGATGATAGCAGTCATCTCTTTTTCTTACACCATGTAGCGTCTCTTGGTGTCGTTGAGCTTGCGGCTTTCATAAGTAATTGGATGTCCTTCTTGCATTAGTACTCTGCCAATAGCAAAGTTAGAAACATCCGTGTGAAGCTCATATGCCTTAGAGTGGTCAGGCAAACTGAGAATCGGCTCTTCACTTACTGCTTTTTTCAAGTCCTTGAATGAGACTTGACATATAGGTGCCTACTCTCAAGACTTGTTCTTCTTGAGCAGGTTAGTAAGTGGCGCTGCTCTTGCTGAGTAGGACTTGATGAACCGTCTATAGTAGTTTATAAGTCCAAGGAAAGACCTCAATTCTGGTACCTTAGTAAGAGGTTCCCACTCTTGGATGGCTTGCACCTTGGCTTCATCCATCATAAGTTTTCCATCCTTTATCTTATGCCCTAGGAACATCACTTCCTCTTGGGCGAAGGAGCATTTCACCTTCTTAATGAATAGTTGGTTTTCCTTCAAGACCTTGAACACCTTCCTTAAATGTTCTAGTTACTCTTCCACAGTCTTGCTATAGATGACTATATCATCAAAATAGACTACCACAAACTGATCGAGATAGGGATAGAATAACTTATTCATGAGGGTGCAAAAGGTAGTAGGTGCATTGGTAAGACCAAATGGCATGACTAAGAACCCATAAGCACCATACCTTATCATGCACGTGGTCTTGGGGTCATCTCCCTCCGCTATGTGCACTTGGTAGTTTCTCGAATGCAGATAAAGATTTGTGAAATATCTAGTGTTCCCAAGTTGATTGAACAAGTCGGCAATAAGCGGAATGAGATACTTGTTCTTTACCGTCATCATATTAAGAGCTTAGTAATCAATGCACATCCTCAGTAAGCCATCTTTCTTTTTCTGGAACAATACCAGGGCACAAAAAGAGCTTTGGAGGGCATGATGAAACCCTCATCAAGCAACTCCTTTAGTTGTTTCCGGAGTTCCGCTAACTCCAGAAGGGCTATTCGATAAGGACTTATCACAGATGGCCTCGTGCCTGGCTCAAGCTCGATTTCATGATCCACTTCCCTTCTAGGTGAAAGTTTCTTGGGCAGAGCATCAGGCATCACATCTTGGAATTCATTCAAGATAGCTTGAACCTCTATGGGCAGGTTACCTTGAGGTTCCAACTCTTCATCATCGTGCTCTTTTAGGATGACCAAGTAACTCTCCTCCTCCCTTCTCAAGCCCTTCTTGAATTGAAATGTAGAGAGTACTTTGTTTCCCACTTTCATGGACCGCTCTGTTGGTACCACACAAGCTTTTTCACCATCCATGATGCACATAGAATTGGCAAAAGGAACAGAAAATGCTTGCACTATATCAAGGAACTCCATACCAAGCACCACCACAAAATCATCCATTAGCACTACTAATAAGTCAAGTTGGCCATCCCATGCACCTAGGCTAGCCTTAACACTATGAGCAACCCCATAGATGGGCCGTGCTGCTGAGCTTACTGCCTTGAGGGAGCCTCTTCAATTGGACACCATCAAGCCCAACTGCCTAGCTTCCTCAACAGAGACGAAGTTATAAGATACACCCATGTTAATCAAGACTTTAGTGGCTTTGCTATTGATTATTGCATCTACAAAGAGTAGGCCTTTAGCATGTGACTTAGAGGCCGATTACAAGGTATTAAGGAGTTGCAAGGAATCAACATGTGCACCATTGTCTTCCTTATCACCTCCTTCTTGGCTTGGCTCAGAGGCAATTAAGGCGTTAAGAGCTTTCTTCTTGGGACACTCGCGTGCCCAATGTAGCCCATCACAAAGGAAGCACTTGACTCTTAGCTTGGAGAAGTCACGATCTTCCTTCTCCTTGCCCTTGTCTTTGTGCCTGTAGGAGGAACTATCTTTGTTCTATTTTCCTCCTTTTTTTTGCTCTATCCCACTCTTTGCTCTACCACCCTTCTTATCTTTAGTCTTAGAAGGGCCTTTATTGATAGAGTAATCAACAAGGTTCTCCGCTACCGCAATAGCATCAGCCAAGTCCTGGATACCACGGCGCTTGAGCTCTAACTTGGCCCAATTCTAAAGACCATCCATGAACAAGAACAAGGCATCATTACCTGAAGTGTCAGGGACTTCAAGCAAAAATGTGGTAGACTCTTTTACGTAGTCTCTAACACTGCCGGATTGTTTGAGACAGCGAAGACGACCTCTCACCTCCTCTTTGACATTCTTGGGGAAGAATTGCCTCTTTAGCTCCCTCTTAAAGTCATCAAAGGTGATTTCAGTGCACACCCCTCATTGCATCTCCTAGTGTCTTTGCCTCTACCATAGCATGGCGGTATCGGTTAGATATAAAGCAGTATTAAGAATTTTACCGACATCGTCCGTCACAACGGCGGCCTCAAAATACTGCTCGAGTCCCCATGGAAAGTTCTCAACTTCTCTAGCATTACGAATACCATTGAAGGACTTTGGTTTAGGTATCTCAACCTTTCTTGCCTCAATGGTTATTGTGGTGGTCACCTCCATGGCCACTGCTCTCTTGCACAAAGCAAGATCACCACCCATCTCATCAACTCTAACTAAAACATTAGTGAGTTTTCTTTGGAAGAGATCTCATACCTTGGCAATCTCCGAATAAAGGGACTCAATCTCATGCATTAAATCAGCCTCTAGCTCACCAAGTGCATCTTTGATGCCACTATGGATCTCAGCATCTTCGATCTCCAAACCATCGCAACAGCCATCTAGATCATCTACACACTCACCCAATGTGCCAAAGTTGGACTCTAGTCAGGACACTCTAGCCTCCAAGCTAATTACCACATCCTTCGACTTACCACGGGTAGCACCCTTCTTCCCTTTATCATGCCCACGTTCAGAAGCACCAACTTCGATGGGGTCGAGAGTTGCAGCCATGGTCTTCATATAAACAATGGAACCACAAAGATATAACGAGCAACCAAAGCTCTAATATCACGCTATCACGACCCAAGCTTCAAACTAGACAATCCTGCGGTACTTAGCACAATCTGTTGCACTAAGTCAGCCTACTAACTCAAAAAAGAGACTTAGAGTAAGCTGCGAGACAAAGTGATAAGGATAAGAGAGTTTAGGTGAATGAAATTTTTGTATTAATCTTAGAAAACTTACAACTCTCAAAAATGAGACTTTTGTACAAATAAACTCAAGGGATCCTTTATATAGGCAAAGCGTAAACCAACAAAGGGTTATGATCGTGCTAAATGACATGATCTTACAAAGGGTCTAGAATGTTCTCAATTAAAGTGATAACATCTACAAAGATATCTACATAGAGAGATCTAGAAAAAGTATAGCCTAGATCCTTCTAGGAGATTCACCCATCATCTTGGCTCTTCCAAGTCATTTTAGAAGCTTCTAGGACCGTCCAACCCATCTAGCACCATCCGTGATGAGGACATGGCAAGCACGAGGGTGTGGAATGCGGATCCTATCCAATTTCACATTAGTCCAGTTACAAGAGCACTTGCAAAAAAATTTCAAAATGCATTAAGGGGACTGATTTAAGGGATTTGGGTCCAGCATGCACGTGGAGGCCCATTGATAGAGATGAATGAATTTCTAAGGCCTTAACAAGCTTGATTCAAGTTCAAGAAAGTCCATAGGTGCATATGGAAGGGAAATCTGAAATGTAAAGACTTGAACGCCAAGTCATAGCTTACTTTCCAATTTTAGTTATTAGTTTCCCAAAATGATTTATTTGTTTGTTTCCTTTTCTTTAGTGGTATGTATTAGGCT
>JXTB01000039.1:581493-638109 GCA_002914805.1 Parasponia andersonii
TTGATTATTCTAGAAGTGTCCACCACGTTCTAGGGCCTTCTTCTATTCTTTTGAGTGAGCAGTATATATAGAGGACCTTACAGCCATGAGCAGCAACATTTGGATTTTGGAGAGCCAAATGAGCGGGGCGTAACACTAGTCTATAAATAGAGACTTCATTTTTTCATTCTCTTCATCCTAAAAATTAGAAACATTTCAAGTTCTCTCTTCTGTTTAAATCCTTTCTTTTCTCTTTGTTTCTACTTTCAAATAGAGTAGAGTTTCTTTATGAAATATGAGATTTCAAAGAGTGGCGGTGTAAAATGTGAGTGAGAGAATACTTATGAGAAGGTGTTTGGGTATATTGGGATCATTAGGTAGAAACGAAGGTAATCTATGTGATTGTAGAAACTTTTCATATAGTGAAATTCTTTTCTGAGAGACAATGATTTTTTTTCCTGATTTGAGAGTTTTCCACTTAAATCCTTATGTTGTAAGATTGGTTTCTATTCCCTATTATTAGTTCTATATTATTCTGATATTTTTTTTGAAGTGAAATCTTAAGAACGGTGAATCTGGATTGATCAGATTCCCAACACACTCTACCTTATACTTACGTTATTTGAGTTTTGAAATTTCCAAAAAAAAAAAAAAAAAGGAGAAAAGGAGCTAGATGATTTTGAGAGAGAAAAGCGCCTAAACCATCCCAAATCACCCTCTAAATCCTAATTTCTGGCAACAACTCCTCAAACTGTATAAAATCAGTCTAAAGTTCTCGTGAGCATTCTTGCAATCCATTTTGTTGGACATCACCCAAATGGATAACATCACCCAAAATGGATAACATCACTCTTCGCAAGGTTGTAGTAGGGGAAAGAAAACCCATTCAAAGAACCGACCATGAAATCCCCATTGAAGAGCATAGCCCAAAAAATGCAAAATCTAGGTTAGAAACCTTTTGATCTATTTTCGTTGATTTGTCACGTTATTCTTCTCTAGCAATATGTAATTTGCTACTAGGAATCAAAACACCCATACTTTTATTGTAAGTGTATATGGTATTTTGACATCCTAATGAGTATTATACTTCAGAAAAACAAAAATACTAGTAATCTATGTGGAAAAAAATGTTAAAAAATTTAGTCAACAAGAGATTAATACAGCTTTATACTATATTGTACTAATGGTCTATAATTTCAGAACATAGTTCATTATTATATTGACCTCACAGTCAATAATTTTTGACTATCTGTGACTATTACCTAATTATTAATAATATTTTACACAGGTCAATATTGACCTCCGACTTTTGACGAATCTGGAAAATCATGAACAAGAAAAATTTGTAAATTCATACAACTTTCAACACTAATTTTCATACCCTGATTTATGTGCTTGCTTCTTTATAATGTGTAATAGAGCTTGTAGAGGAATTAAGCTAGTTTATGAAAAAGCTTAATAATTTTATAAGTTCATAAAGATAGAAAGATTTTATATTTTACAAGGTCGACTTTTGAGATTATATTTTAAGCAAATTGAGATGATTTAATTTGGTAACTAGAGCTTAGTAGTATAAACTTTTGTAAAAGAAATTATGATAAAAGAAAAAAATTTCAACAAAAATCGACAATTAAGTTTTCAGTAATCTAAAGTAAATAAGCTGCTGACCGTAGAGCAAAAAGAGATTTCTGATGTTAAGATTAGTCTATAGGGAGAAATTTGTATTTCTTGATTTGTGCCATACAATAAGATAAATTAGGAAGTTCGTATGTTATGTCAAAAGTGAAGCACAAGATATCAATAAGAATGAGATGTTAGTAAGCACGAAATGTGGAATGTAAGCATGAGGTATAGATGCTAAGCACGATGTGTGAAATGGGAAAGCATGATGTGCCAATTGGAAACACGTGGTGGAAAAGTACTAGCTAGGTGTCATACACGTGGATAAGACTAATGGCACAAGGTGTCAACATTCTAGATAATATTTGTGATTCAGACACATGGTGCTAAATATCGAAACGAAGAAAGTCGCAGGTGATGACTAAGTTTGTTTGCTTGAGGAGCTACCCTAGACCTATAAATAGAACTTTAGGAAAGAGAAAAGAGATGGAAAGAAAAAATACAAAGAAATTTAGGACTAAATACAAAGATTAAGAGGGATATCAACTAACTAGAAGTAAGTAAAGATAAATATTTTTTTAGTATTATAAATGCATAGTAAGTAAATACAAGTCCTTTCTAAATATTATATGAAACATGAGCCTATTTATACGTCCTTTGTATACATTTTATAATATTTATGGAATCATGTGCATGGTATATGTGTAAAATATATTCATGAAAAGAAAGTCAAAATAATTTTAAGAAGTTCATGTTTTTAAGGAAAATGTTACTATTGTACTTAAATTTTAGAGTTATGTTGTTTATGAAGTATGACTCTTAGCTTGGTGATTACGTAGAAAAAGAGGTGAAGAAATCTTTTGAGGCGAAAAGGCCAAGATACAATAATATATGAATATGTCCAAATCCCTTGAGGCAGAAAGACTAAGACAGAATAAGTCAAATAAAAGAGATCTACTATATTATTGAGTTAAGAGTTATGGTTAAAGAGGGCCCAAAACAATGTTTAAGAGAAAAATATTTTGAAAGCAAAGTTTATAAAATGTTATTCAAGAGAAGTGGTGTAATGAGTAACAAATATTTTCTAGCACATAAAATCATTCATATGCATACACAGTCTTTACTTATTAAGTTTTAGCTAATTATAATTCCTGTAATATAGATTTGAGTTGTATCAATAAATTTTGAATATTAGTTGAATTGTAGTTTCACTTATCATCTCATGATATGTTTATGATTCATTTCTAAAATATTTTAGTAAAAGTAGAGTTTTGAAATAATTTGTTCTTTCTAGTTTTTCTGCTTTATAATGCTTAATTTTCAAAGAAGTTTATGAAAAATTAATGCATTCAGGCATAGTTGGTTACATTTTCGAGTCTAAGTTCGACTAGCTAAATTAGGAGAACATTACACTAGTCTATAGATCGATATTATTTGACCTCTTACAAATATTACTTATTTAATTTCAACCACGAAATAAGCATGGATGAAAAGTAAGATATAATTTACCTTTAAAAAGGCCAAAAATCCCAATAATGAATAAATATCTTTTTAGGAAAATTTTACCTTGGCAGCTTTTTAGTAAAGGTAATAGTCGAAACTGATTTATTTATATCTCCAATGAGTTCTAGGAAAATCAAAACCTTTGTCCTATAAATGTCATTACATACAAAGTCAAAATTAGGGGTCAAATTGTCCTCGTAGGGTCCTTCTCCCTTTCAAAATGAATATTTACAACAAATGTTTTTTTTTTCCTTTTTTGTAACACTTCACTTTAATGAATGTCGATATTTCCACATTTATTGTAAAATGACTGAGTTTATCAGTTTGACATTGAATAGATCAAATATCAGTAAATATGTTTTATACTAGTGTATATTATTTCCTCTACTTAGTATAATTTCTTTTTTAAATAACTCTTCTTAGTATAATTGATATCTTATATAGTAAAGCTAACATACATATCTTTGGAATAAATAAAGTCGGTCAGATTGTTGTAGAACTTTTATTTTGTTAGCAAAATGACGATGTAAATTATCTTTAAAAAGGCCTTTATATCATACGTTAGATCGGATATTCCTAAATTAGTTCTATACTAATGTAAATCAGTTCTTGTATTGAGTATATTTGATATTTATTATAGTAAAACTGATATATATTTGAACTGTTAAATTCAATCATTTTACTATTAAAAAAATGGATATTTATTAAAAGAGTTCTTTTATAGGGAATGGCCTTTTTTCACATAAATTTAAGAATGGCCTTTTTTTTACACCTATTTAATAAATAGCCGTTATTTTCAAATTTGTTTTTGGCTAAATTACCGTGTTTTAGTAGATCAATTTAATGTGTAGTATATCAATTTTATTTATATTTATCAATTTTTTTATATCAATAAATCAATTTATCAAATTTGGTACTGAAATATTTCTTATAAAATTGATACATTTCAGTATTTTTTTTTTGATAAATTCAACTATTTTTTAATATTCTATGAAAAAAGGTCACTTCTTGAACATGGACCAAAAAGTCGACCATATGTCTATAGAAAAATAAACGAATTTTGGACCCATTTTATATAAATATTTGGTTTTTAAAATTATAGCAAAATGACTATATTAGTATATATGTACAAAATGTGAAATATGATACCCTTAGTATAAAAACTAAAGTTGGTATATAAATAGTATAAAAATTAAAACTGATATATAAATAGATATAACAAATGTAAAAATATATACACTGGGCCATTTATCTATTAAAAAACAAAAAGAAAAACCAGATATTTATTAAAATAAATTATAAAAATAAGACACCCACTCTAATTTGTCTACTAGCATTTACCCAAGGAGTCCTTAGTAAAGTGTAAAAGAACGCACAATTTTGGTAAGAGACCTTTCGAAAATGCATAGGCCAAATTTGTTGCAAAAGCTAAGTAAATTCTACATCCATAAGGCGGGCTGGGTTTTGTTTTTTTTTTTTTTTTTTTTCCCTTTTTTTTCCGATCTTTTTTAGTTTTCACTTGTTGGAAAATTAGTTTTTGAATCTTAATCTGCTGAAAAATTTTAAGCGATTGGACCTTTTAATAAATACATAGCAATATAAACCAGTGAGGGAGTATTTATGTTTTGCTTTTTTAATGCACACAATTTTTAGAAGTACGAAATTGGAGCTGGTTGAGCTATGCCCTGTTGTAAACTTCTGAATCCATTCTTAACCCATAATTCTTCAATGGAAGTAGTAATTTGGAGGGGGGGAAAAAAAAAAGATAGGTACTTGTTATTTTGAGTTAGATTACGTTGTCAGGTTAGACAGATTGATGGATACCTTCTCATAAGAAACATTTAACCGCGAAATTGATAACCATTTAGCAGGGCATTAAAAAAAGTATAGGAGCAAGGACCTCTGACTGAGACACAAGAAATTAAAAGAAAAGAAAAGTGAAGTATAAAGTAATACTGTATTCAAACTATTTCATGAAACAAATAAATAAATTCTGTATATAAACAGAACTTTTTTTTTTTACCCTGCTCTTTTATTATTAGAATAAATTTTAACAAAACTTTAGTTGCTGTTGAATTTTTGTGTGTAAATAAAGTTCAGCTAAATTGGACTGTACTTTTCACCTATCTGCTGGAGTGGGATTTTAGATTTTAGTCCCAAGTGGAAGGCTCAGAAAGAGATTCAGCATAAAGTCAGATAGGAGGCAAATCCCACAACTCAGACTCTGCCAAATTCAAGAACCAACTAGAACACATTCCAACAAGAGATAACTGGAACCAGATATAAATGTGGGAGTTGTCAGATGATAGAAATAATGTCATAAAATACGATACAGGTTTTGATTCATGGAAACTGAAAGTGATGTACAACTTACTAAGATATCTTTGTACGAAAAAGCACATTGAATAGTGGTAGCCACCTAGGACTAAATGTGATATCTAATGCCCTTTAATTGATCTTGGAAGGTATAAAGACATAACAATAATATTCCACCTAAAATTCAACACACTAATCAACGGCTACGACTACAAACCAAAAAGCCTAAGAGAATTAGTCATTATTTACGCTCTGGTTCCACAGTTTAATAAGAAGGCTGAATTGGTAAAAGAAAAAGAGTTCATATTTTTAATATTATTTGTAAAGTATTTTTTCTCCATAATGCTTGATTATGTTCAATATCATATTCTCACCGTGAAAAAAAAAATATATGTATATGTATATATATTATAAAGAGTTTTAAAACGTAAGGATTTTATTAAAACTCACTTTTAAAAAGTTTATTTCACTTAACTTCTCTCTTGTTCTAATTATGGTAGATGGGAATTATTGTATCTACTTGGGATTGAAATATGTGAAGCCTTTTTTTAACTCAATCTGACTTCTTTATGGGTAAGCCCTTATTGCCATATTAGGATGTGAGAAATTCAATAAGAATATTCATCTTCATGAGCAATATACAAGAAGTCTTTATGCAAGGTAACACGCATTTTGAGTTAAAGAGATATTTGTAGTGGTATTAGATATGCCAAATCAGAATCATAAAAAGAAGGTTCAAAACAACATTTAAAAGCTATAAGTCTATAAATGATCTACAGACTGATATATTTGAAGAGCACCATTCTTTTTTTTTTTTTTTTTTTTTTTATCTTTCAAGTGCTTCCAGGGCAATAGAGGTGTCTAGTCTTAGTCCACTATACAAAAATTCTGTCTACATGTAGATCTTAGTGGTATGGCAACAAAATGAATATGTTTCTATGAACTGACTGTACAAAGATGAATAATTGGCCTACAGTTTGCAAAGCTACTAGATATTTCTGTTTCAAAAATTTTGCTTTTAAAATTTTCATGTAATCCATTTATCAAATTCTCATGTATAGAAGAACTACATAAGATATTATCAAAATGAGCATCAATAATTGATTTTATCACAATCACATAAACCTGCATAGAATTACGTTGACTGTTTGCCAAAATGATCATTCATAGTAGTACAACGAAAAGTGCCACCTGAATGTATGGTCACTTTGCTTCAATTTTGCTCCCACTAGCAAATTTGCTTGGTAATTTCTCTATCAATCTCTGGTGCCTGCAAATTAATCAATGAAGATTGTCTCCTTTCTAGTACTATCTTCAGAGACTGCAGCAGTACTGAATAGCACCTCTTTGTCTGAGCAACTCATGACCTGCAAAAACCTTTGTTTTCAATGGTGACAACACCAAATATTGCTCCATGATACTCATATCATTTTCATTCTTTCCTCTCCTGACAATATCTTTTACTGTATTCGTTGAGTAAGAGATTAATCCATTTCGCACTACTCATTTCTCATCAACTTTCTGTATGAATCATGAAAACTATGTTGGTCATATGCTTAATCCTTTAACTAAATTACATTTCATAGTGATAGTTCTCAGAGCAATTTTTGGACCCTTCATCTCCTAGGTCCCTAAGCCTGTTGTTCTCAACAGCACTTGTTTCTTAAACTAAGCTCTACAAATTAAATTGAATCTTATTAGGGAAAATAAAATCTTCCAATGGCCTCCAAATCTAGAAGTCTTTTCTCCCTTCAAAGTTACTTCTTGTTGCTGTACTTTTGCTCCTGTTTTCAATCTAACCTTTTGCTTACAATAACCAAGAAATACCTCAAACCCATGTAGGAAACTCAAGTTTGATTTGAAACTAGAGCCCTTACTAAATCCTACTGTCTTTGAAAACACGAAGATCTTAGTTATTAATCAGATAGGTGGTCTTAAGGAAATGGAATGTTATAGACATGATTACTTGACTTACCGTGTTTAATACAACTTTGGCGTAACTTTTTCTCAAGTTGTTCATTTATTGACTGCTCAAGTTTAAGTTCAATCTGCAGGCCATGCAATGTAATTTATTATTTCCATCTTGTTCTTCAAATGCAGACATATATTATCTCTAGCCCCTTATCAGCTCGTAACCTTGTTCCACACAATGCTATGCTACTTTTACTTCTCAGTGCTCATTCCACTCCAAATAATATTACACAATGCGCATCAATGATACTGTCCTAATCGTGAATTAGAGCATATAATAGGATTAAGGCAAAATAAGCTATAAAAGTAAAACTGGGAACTGCACCTGATAAGGACACAAAGCAAAAACTCTCCAATTATCATGAATTTAGATTAAAAGAGATAATCAAGACAAACAGAAAAGTCAATACAATTATAAATGAAATCATTCTTTTAACATATCATGAAGATTTAGGTATATTACTATTTACATATAGCATATTGGTTAATGAAATAGAATTACAGTTTATAAAATATTCAGATTCTAAGATGATCGCAGACTCTTTGATCATGCTGTAGGGTAATACTAGGCGTTGTCAAATCTTACTCGCCAACTAGTACCACCTTGACAACTCTAGTGCTGCTCATACAAATTTTATAGAGAAAATACTTGTTATTGATTTTGAGTAGCAATAAAATTGTTTTGTCAGTAGGTATAAGTTTGATGACAAATTTAGTGTTCTCGTATTATTGCTCCACCAAACGTTCGTTTCCACCTAAATTGTGTAGACTTCACATGTCTCAGTTATAGAAAAAGTTCTCAAATTTAGTTGGGATCGAAAACTAATGAAGCATGGTTCAATGTAAGTTACAGAGACAAACATGGAGCATAGATGATCGGTGAAAATTCTCAGGAAAGAAGATGGATGGAAAGCACTACTGATTGACTCAAAATTCATAATTTTGTTGTACTTCCTTGTAATGAATCAAAATTTTCGTAAGAAGGCCAACATAGTGAAAAACAAGCAGTTCAGAGAGTTCGTAGGAAGCTTTAGTGTAAAAGGAATAAGTCAGTATTGATGATGATAGTAACAATTGGAGTTTTTATCAGAAATTTGAGTGAAAATTTTACAATACTATACTGGACACCTCTACATCCTTTGTAGTAATTCTAGATTTTGTTCTAGAATTCCAGTTTTAAATTCATATTTCCATTTTGGCAAAGCATTCAGACCCATTTACTCTATCACCATCCCATATTGGTTGCATGAAGCCCCTTAGAATGATCTTCAGAAAGCTGGTTAAAATCATATTTTGGTTTTATTATTATAGGACAAGTGACAAAACCAAGAAATTATGAGTCCAAATTCTAATTAAGGAATTGTTTCAGATGAACTTAGGAATGAGCGAAACTTGTGAAGGCTTGTGTGATTTCCCATGAGTAGAGAACAAGGCAAGTGTTAATGAAGTAGATCTATCAAGTAAGTTTTAAGCATAATTCAGCCAAATGGCAGATAACCTCTGCAGTCAGTAGGTGACTCAATTGACTCTTTCAACAGGGAAGTCCTTCCAGTGTCTCTTACACATGCTTTAGTTTAGAGTGTTTTGGTTCAAGGTTTCCGGACAAGTCCATCGATAACTGAAAGCATTACAGTTGCTTTATTTGATTCCTTGAGATCCTTTTTCCGAAAATTGACTTAAAAGAAGAAAATGAGAGACCAGAAGTTGGTGTATCTCTGGTTGAAAAATGCTATCTATAGTCGCATCACATTTGTTTATTGTGATGGCCCCACAGCTCTAATTTATCAGATACGTCTGTCCTTAGCCATCTCATCTTTGGTTTCTTTTGAAAACTCTTTGGTTTAAAAGAAGAGTGATTTCTACCCTGAATTACATTATTTATGTATTTATCTACTTTGGACTGTAACAATTCCATGTGTATTGTCACTTTATTCAAAAACTTATAAAAGCCATTAACATCTTAATCTCATTTGAACTAATTAGTCAATATGACCCCAATTCAGTCTGAATATTCTCAATGACAAACTCTTCTAATATTCTTAGCTCTAGATTTTTCCTCATGAGGGCTGTCTTTCAAAAGCATTGGAGAAGAAAGAAAGAAAGCCAGATGAGTGCACCCTGACTACATAAACATTCACACCCTTTTTATGATTATATCTAGAAATACAGAGTATGGACTGGATCTCAAAACCATAAATAACATCTATGTATCTACCAAAAAGAAGTCAATAACAAAGATGTATTTAAAAGTCAATAAAATGTAGTCTTATCCTAGTAATGAACATCAAGTAGCCCCCTAGGATTGAGCAGTCATGTTATGAGCTACTACCTTATGTTATAGATGCTACTTGACATCTTGGATATGCCTGTATAACACTAATCCAACATTGAAACTATATAGATATATAGTGGGCGACCATAAACTCAAATCCCCATGTAACACAATTTTCTGACATCTCATGTCACCTTACTTTACTCCTACTGCCAAACTCCAATCGAAGGACAGAATTCTTAAGATTCAATAGAAAGACTCAAAACAACCGAAAAACATAGAAAACTATAACAAAGCATAAAGAATTTCAACTTAGAAATGTAATGTAGCTTATAAAAAGCAATTTAGTAAGTCCAGTTGAGCTAACAAAGAAAGTTTCACCTTGAAAGATTTCTTAAACCAGTTAATTGCATCATAGCAGATTGTCATGTATCATAGAAGGTGATGATTATCATAATTTATGAGTCCCATAATTGACTTTGTTAATTTGAAACTAGTTTTTACTCACGCTGATGCATAACATTCCTCTTTTGTGGCTTATGATGGCATCATAAGTGGGACAGAAACTGTGTATTAGTTAACATTTGTTAACACGTTGGGATATGTGTAGAAAGATTTGAAGAGAAACAAATGAGCAAAACTACCATCAGATAGCAGATTCTGCTGCATGATCTGGAAAAGGAAATAATTGATTCAGAAGAAAAATAACCCGATTCCCCACCAAAATACATGTATATATATATATATATATATTACAAAAAAAATGATATTTCTGAAAACTTAAATTTCTTGTTCGGATAAATTAGAAGAAAAAATTTTCCATTCCTACTCTATTTCTCTCATGGCCACAAGCGGCTCTAAATCACAAGCCACAATCAATTGGCCATGTTTACAATTGGATAAAAAAATGTTGACTCTGCTAAAATAATAGCGAGACTGTGAGAGCTTGCTTAAAAAAAGAAAAATTAAAAAAAGCCTACAAGAAAGAGATCTATCTGGACTCGGAAAGACATCCAGTGATGTTAGGCTGTGGTGTCTATGGTATATCTCAGACAAAATTCTCAGTAGGGTACTCATGCTCATATCCATTATAGTCATAATATAGCCTCTCCCCTTTAGCAATATCCCGAGTAGCAACCAAAAAGACCCGGCATTCACCATTAACGCTGTATCTCACACACTTACAATTCTGCTTCTTCTTACCATCCCTGCAATAGATTTGATACATTTTTAAGCACAACCACAATGGACACATTTTTCTATATTCAATGTCATCATTAGACAGAATAATCGAAGAAATGAAGTTCTTTAGAGATTGCAATGAACAAGTTGTGTTGAAGAGTACAAAAGACACAACTTAAAACAGTTGAACAGAAATAGAAACATTAGTGGCATACTTGGTAACATCTTCATGTTTTGTTTTGTTTTAAAAAAGTGAAATCAATGATAAAAAATTTCCTCAAACAAGAGATTGGAAAGATCTTCACTCTATATTTCATGGAAATAAAAATATTACTAAATAAGTGTATGACCTATTATTTCCTTCCCTTCAACTCAAAGTTTGGATTATATACAGAGGACGAGAAAGGTTACATGGCTTACATGGTATGATTGTTAATGCCATTGATAAAGCGAGCAATGTTTCCACGTTTATCAGGGCAGATGACAAGACTCTTAGTTGGATCCGTTGCTAAGAGAAGAGTCATCATGCTATCACAATCATCATGTTCCCGGTTCTTAATGTAATCCACATCACCCGTGTATTCAGCAATAAATGTCATATCCTTAATCGGTTCGTCAGCCTCTACAGTAAAACTAAAGAAACGAAATTCAGCAGGAACCTACTCAATACGCAGGTACCAAATACAATTGCTAGGATTAGGGATGAGTTGAAGATAAAAGGTACCCTTCACATGAATCAAAAACTACTCTAAGAGGAGGACATTCTCCTCTTTTACACATCGCTCTGCATTGTTCCAAGGTCTCGGTATCTTCTTTAGAAAGAATCTGTAAGAAAAGCACATAACACAACTTACAGATTGTAACTATAAGATGAAAACCAATATAACCGAATAAGTAGAACTAAGGGTCACGTTTACAAATCACGTAATAAGAAAGGAAATAAGGGAGAGTTTTTTTTTTTCATCTAATCATCACATAATTAGATTATAGTTTTTGGTGCACCTGTGAAATTAGAAAAGAGATTATAAATTCATTTTTTATTCATTCTCATTCATTTTAAAACTTTTTAATATCACAATTCTCTTTGTTATGGATAAATAGATATTATCAGAGTTCTTTATAAAGAAAGAACCAAAGAATAAAAAAGAGTTCAACCTGCATGCCACCATCTTCAAATTTGGATTGATTGGCAGATCTAGTAGCCATGCCAGGCATATAAGTGAGATCATCACTGAATTTCATTTGCAATGTTGTTAAGGCAGAAGCAAGAGAACCCATTTGTTTCAACCTTCGAGTCGAATCTTCTGTTGGAATGAATGATAAAAGTCTCCTTCTTCTCTTTTGCAACACCAATGATCCTGAACGTCTACGGCGTTTTCTAGCATCTTGCATCATTATTACATAGATTAATCAAAATAGTGAATTTGAACTTGGAAATATTAATACGTTGATTAAATAGACTTTCAAATTTGGGTGGAAAAGACTGAAAAAAAAAAAAAAATCCCAATACATGAAAATTAAAAGCTTTTCAAAAACTCATTTATTCATACAAATTAAGAGCGTCTTTCTTATAAGCTTGATACCGGCCTTAAGCTACCATTTCAAGGCTAAGCTCGCATTCCAAAGCAATGTGGGACACTACATACAATCATGCAATTGCAAGAAGAAATCATGGCTATAGTCCAATAAATAATTTTAGAAGAAATCATGGCTACAGTCCAATAAATAATTTTACCTTGTGGAGACGTAAATTTTTCCTCCCCATTTCTACATTTCTGAATCCGGAAAAAATCAATGATCTTTTTTTGCGAAAAGCCTAAGGACATAAACAAGTTATAACAGAAATCAGCATTGTCATCCAATATCGAACACCAAAAATATTATAATAATAATAATAATATGTATTTTAAAAAAATAAAAAGAAAATCCCTACTTCTTACTCTTCTCTGTCCAGAACACTTAGGGCAGAGCCACGATCCAATCGGAACTCTGGCGACGATCGGCCTCAGACATTTCATGTGAAATCCCTTATCGCATTTATCGCAAAGGAGAAGCTCGTCTGGATTCGCTCCCGAGCCGCATTGCTCGCAGCTCAATTCGCTGTAATCGGCTTCCTCCGCCACCGCGTACTGAGCCCTCGCCATTACCTCCGACAGCGGCTTAAACTTCTTGGCCGGCGGCGAAGCCGGAGGCGACAGCCGGAACGGCGCCGAGGTCCGGTGGCGGTAGCCGTTGAAGGGGGTGAGCCTTTGAGTCTCCGCCGCCGCCGAAGACGAGGTGGTGGCTGGAGCCATGGCGTAAGAGGGGCACCGTCGGTATATAAGAGAAAGACCGAGGGTAGAATTGGAATTTGGGAAGTTCTTCTTTCTCCCGGAGCTTTGAGAAAGGGATGGGAATGGCGAGAGGCTGGTCTCTGTGTAGCTCGCGGGGAACGGAGGAGAGAGGAAGGTTTGGTTCTGCAGTGCGGCTGACGTGGATAGAGATTATTGGTGAGTTCTGATATGCGCAGCGTGTGCGCACGGAAGTTAATGTGCGCACCTCGTGAAATGGTCCGAGAGTCTTCTTACATGGTAGCCGTTTGGAACATGTTGGAGGACGAAATTGCCCTCTTATGGATGGATGTTGATCGATGAGATGACTTTTCATTTCCTCTTCTCGGAGTCACAACTCACGCGTTTTAGTCTTCCTTTTCCACACCACCCCACCCCCCCCGGGCTTGACCCATGCACGTATTCTTTTCTCCTAAATTTGTACGTCACCCACACATTTCCTATTTTTCATATTTTAGTAAATTATTACCCATTTTCATATTAATTCTCATTACTCTTTAAGTAAATATATCATTACTGTTCATTTTTCTGAAAAATTTAAAAATAAAATACTTTTTGTCGGAAATCCAAGAGTAGAGATGATCATTTTTTAACTACTTAGTTAGTAGAGACTGCTTGACGATTTACCCAAAAAAAAAAAAAAAAAAAGAAAACCTAGTTGGTAGAGACTTTTGAACTACTTAGGCAAAGAGCGGAGCTTTGCGAAAAAATCTTATATTAATATAAATCTTGAATTTTTAGTGGAAAACAAAACCTTACCTTTTAAAAATCTTTACAAAATTACTTCTATAAGTTATAAATTAAAAAAAAAAAAAAAAAAAAAAAAAGCATTCTAAAAAAAACTACTCTTTGTATATTTTCTCTCTTGATTTCCACCTCATCAAATAGGAAGATTCTCTGTTAATCTTCCTATAGTTTTTTCTTAGTTTTTTCATTAATAATCTTTCCTTTTATGATAAGATCTTAGTCCCATAAATTTATTTTTTTTTGAGTTTTGTCATACCAAGATCTATGTAGATTTTATTTATTTTCCTTTAACCTTTTAGTCTGTTAGGATATATTTTTTACATCTGAACCTTCTAAGAGTCATATATGCGGAAGATTTTTAACAATGATCATGAACTATTCACGAAGATAGATACTATTGGGGTTGGAGCTATACTTCGGAACGATGAATGTAGGAATCTTATCGTGTTTATCAAAATGAATCTTCGGTCTCTTTGATCATTTAGTAGCAACTCTTCGTGAAGATCATAATCCTGTGATAATCCTGTGATATCTTTAGAATTCATTATTCACGTGGTAAAAAGTGAGTACAAGGTTACGATGATACGATGAGTACAATGAACTCAGTAGATTATTTCTATGGACATAATCTTATTGCCAGTGATATGTACTCTCTATTGAAAGATATTAGTGGTACCTCTTTTTGGTTTATTTTTCGTTTTAGAAATGAAGCTGCTCCTACAAGTACCAAGCATAGTCTTTTGTATAATGATTTTTGGTTTTTAATGAAAAAATTCATAATTTTATTGCCCATGTTAGAGCAAACATTATTATAACAAAGAATTTCATTTTTATCCTTTAAAAAAAAAGTTCTGATCCGACACTCTCGATTGTCGATAGATTACAACTTAAAAGATCTATTTTGCAAAAAATTTTACAAAATGGGCTATTTATAGAAAGTTTCTTTCAAATGGTCTAATTTCTCTTTGCAAATGACAAATTATTTCTGTTGAAAGTGTCTTTAGGGAAATAAACTTTGTAAAACTCTTCACAAAATGAACTTTTAAGTTATAGTTTGGTCAGGTAAAAAAACATAAGACAAATTAGAATCCATTTAAACAAAAAAAAAAAAAAAAAAACGTAGTCCTCTGTATTCCATAGAAATTCAAAAATCCAAGAATTCCCTTTCATGCACAGTTCATTCAAAGAAATCATTTATGACTTTGGTACCCACTTAAATTTGGGTTTCTAATGCTAAAGCCAACAATTTTTCAATTTTAGTTGAGTAGGTATAGGAGCCAAACATAAAGTAGAAGACTATAGTTCAATCCTGGTCAAGCACTTATACTGAGAAAAGAATTTTTCTCCGGTTTGTGCTCGACTGCACTGTGCAATCGAACATTATAGTGAGAATTAATTTCTTTTCTATTTACTAAGGTTAAGTAAGTCTAAATAATAAAAAAATGGTTTTAAATCAAATTTGAATACTTTCAAATTCATACCACACATCACTAAAATAAAACGGAAAACAAAAATTAAAAAAATACAAAGAAGATTACAAAAAGATTCAAATCCATTTAAACAATTATTGGGGTCTATCTTTCTTTCAATGTGTTACATTATATGGCATGTCTTTACGGCTGGTTATCATGACCATTTACCGCATGGAGTACAACATGTTTTTAAAAATATTTTAGAAAAATACTATTTTAAAAATGGTTACTAGTTATTAATGTTAGAAAATTGGTTATTGATTACTAGTTATTATTGTTTGAATATTTGTTACTGATTACCACTTATCAGTTATATATCAATCATAAATACTTTTAGTTACTAGTTACTAATATTCAAAAAATTGATTACTTGTTGCTAGTTCAAAAATAAGAATTTTAATTGGATGATCAATTTTTTAAATTAGTTTAAGTAAATGTTCATATTTTAAAAATTATAGCTAAATGTTCATTTTTTTAAAAAAAATATTAGTTGTGGAATATACTGTACTTCTATTTTTTTATTATATGAGTTGAGCATTTAGCTATAAACTTTTGAGATCGATCATATACTAAGTTTTGGGCCAAAAAATGGTTAAATAACTTGTCAACCATTTAAAAAATGATATCTTTCTAAAAACATTTTTAAAAGTGGCATTTTAAAAAAACAAAACTGTACTAATCTAGAAAAAAGTAAGTCCACTATAAATTTCCAATTCTTTTCTAAAAACGCCATAAATAGCCTAATTTTCTCAAAGTTAATTAAAATTGAACCCAACATATTGTAGCCTAAACTAAATTAGCCCGTTAGGTTTCCTGCTTGCACAAAATTAACAAAAGATTGCTCCAAAAATATACACGAGGGCCCAACGATATAGTCTTAAGTGCATACTTAATGAGAGAAACGATACCCAGATAAAAAGGGGTACAGATGCCACTAACGCGCCTTTTGTGGACTTGTACTTATGGAGGACTCCTCTCTTACTTATCCAGTGGTCTCTCTATTATATTCCTTTAGTAATTCTAGAAAATGAATATTCCAATTAATATAATAACATGGGATTGTAAGAGAAAAAAGTTTCATTAGTTTGCATCCCTCACCAAAATTAGAGATACTTCGACCTATTTGGATTAGTTCAAAGGAGAAGAAAGTTAGGAAAATACTATTTGGATTAGTCCAGATTTGGCATTTCAACCTCGGTCGACAACGATCAAGTCTAAGATCGATTATATTTGTGCTTTTTGAACTGTACCTAGCCTAAGACGAACGTGTGTTTATAAGATATGTGTGCATTATATAAAAAATATTAAATAATATATTTTTATTGTTATTATTATTTTTTAATTACTCAAATTATGATTAAAAAATTTATAAATAGTTTTTTTAAAAACTTACAAAAAAAAAAGTATTTGACCCTATTCGAAATTATTCGATTGGCGTCGAATTCTTGCTGACAGAACCTGGACAGGGGGAAGGCAATATTGGGCTTTTTATTTTTATTAAAAAAGTTCTAAATTATTCAATCGGCGTAGAGTTCCTATTTTTTACTCAGATTTTCAAATTTTTCTATTTTTGTATTGAAAAAAGGTCTTTCTTACAAAATGAATTTTAAGTTGTCCAAATTTTCACCATGAACGTTAAAATAAAGTCAAAATTGGAAAATGACACTCCTAGTAGCTATAACTTATATGCTGATAAATTATTAAAATGATAGGAAATTATTCACTTTTTGCAATTTAAACTAGTTTCAAAATTATACTTCTAGATTTTTAAATATTTCTAAAAGTTTATATCTTTCATGCATATTTTGTCTGATTATGCTATGGAACGTCAAAATTGTCCCTCACGTGTTTTATTCACCAAACATTAAAATAATAACAAAAAATTAATTAAACAAAAAACTTTGAAAGAAAATTAAAATAAAATCATATTAAACAAAAGGTTTTAATTAATTTTATTTTAATTTTCCTTCAAACAAAAGGTATTAATTGTTTTTGAGCCAAAAAAAAAAGTTTTAATTGTTTTTATTTCAAGGTTTAATTGTTTTATCTAATTTTTAGCATAATTTATGTATTTGGAAATAAGAATAAGCAAACATTAATTAAATTTGAGTGTTAAAGTTAAATTATAGTCTATAATTTTTATTTATTTTTTGCACTCAATCCAGGTGAGAAACTCCAGCCTTGATTTTAAATTATAGTTAACTTTCCCCTCTCCATTATTTTCTTAGTCAATACCCTTGAAAGTCAATGTCCAGTTATAACTTTTTGGTTTGCATCTCATACTCCTTCATTCTCCACCAAGTACAACACAGCCAAAACCAAAATTCAAAAAGCTCTTTTTCCCTTTCATTTCCTCCTCCTCTCCAAACCCACTCTTCACCCTTTTTCTTCTTCCAAACCTCTTTCCCTCCAAATTTCATGAACACGCCGCCAGACTTCCCCGGCGGAGGCCACTGGCAGCAGCAGCAGCAGCAGCAGCCGCCGCCACCGCCGTCGCCGCCGACGCGGTCGCCCCAGCTCCAAGGCCCACGCCCGACCCCGCTCAAAGTCAACAAAGAATCCCACAAGATCCGGAAGCCGCCGCCGCACCCGCCGCTCCGGCAACCGCACCCGCCGCCCGCTGGCGACTACCATCAACGCCAGGAGCCTGTAATTATCTACACCGTCTCGCCGAAAGTCATCCACGCCAGCGTGAGCGACTTCATGTCCGTAGTCCAGCGCCTCACCGGACCTTCACCGGTGGGCTCCCCCTCCGGCCTCCTATCGCCGGCGGCGAGGCTGGCCTCCATAGAGAAGACGAGCCCGTCGGAGAGGGAGAGGCCCGGCGGGGGCGACTTGTTGGGTATGGTTGAAGGGGTTGAACTGGGTCAGTTTCCGGGCATATTGTCACCGGCGCCGGCGACCTTGCCGCCGATCCCAGCTGGGTTTTTCTCGCCGGTGTCGGATCCGCAAACCCTTTCTATGTTACATGATTTGAGCCCGTTTTGGCACAGTAACAGCTTCATGCCGAGCCCTTCAGCTTTGCTTTCAGCTCCAATAATTTCTCCAAGTCCATCCTCCTCGGACATTTTCAACTATTTGTTTGACTTTTAAGCCCCAGCTGGTAAAGATTTTTGTATTTTGACTGACTTCTTTAATTTTTATAGTTTAGTTTAGTTATTTTTTTCCATTAAATAATTTTCTTTAGGCCGGTGTATTTGGCCGACTTCTTAAATGAGTTTGTATTTTTTAGAAAGAAAGAAAAAAACAAAGAAAAGGCATTGGGAAAGTTCAAAACAGTTCCACTTGTTGTCACACTCTAGTTGGGAGTTGCATACTGATTACATAACTTTGATGGCCTTTAGGGCCCCGTCTTTTTGTAATTTTGTTTGCTCTAATGGGATTTTATCGCTTTTTTTCTAATTATCTTGTTCAGAAAATATTATTAAGGAGACTTTTTTTCTTTTTGTGGATAATTGAGAGTTTTATATTAGTATTTTCTTTTCAACAAAGGTTGTTGAGGAGTATTTAATAGCCTCTTTCCTTTATTTTGATGTGATTCCTTAGTCTACCAGTTTCTCACATTTTCTTGCATTTTTCTACAGCTACTTTAGTATACTTTAACGTGTAAATAGAACTTCGAGAAGGCGCAAAGTACAACCTTAACGAGACAGTTTTCTTATGCTTTTAATTATTATTTGCATAATTACTTTCAAAAAAGTTATTATTTGAATTGATCATGGAGACTAACTGATATTGATTATACAAAGCAATAGAGTAAATTAGCAAAAGTTGAGTTTGATGTTGTTTAAAATATAAGGCAACAAACTAAATCAACTAAGCACATAGTACTATTAAAGTTGAGAAAAGATAACTATACTTAGCCTAAGGATAACTATACTTTAGCCTAAGCTCTTTATTTTTTTGTTTTTGTTTTCTTTCTATTATGGTGTTAATTCAAGAAGTGCAAGAAAAATTAACGAAAATAGAGATAAAGACTAGTTTGAGGTCTAGTAGATGCTTGTGTTTACAAGAACAAAACAAACGTCGTTGTTCTGCAATAGGCTTCGAGAGAAGACGAAATTATAGTCGGCCATACTATGGAAACAATGAAACTTAAATATTCCCAACTAGTCCATTAAATAACGACTTTTTGTGGTCGTGTATTCTCCTGTGTCTAGTCAAGTTGTCCAATATGGTGTATATGTATGTACACATTGTGATTTGTGACAAGGTACAAGTTAGTCAAAGCATGTGCACTTTCAGTGGGGAATGAAAAAATAATTATGATTATGAAAGGAGACATTGAGTTTTCCCCAATAATTATCAAATTATATAGAATATAAATGGAACCCTTTACCAAAATTTTGAGGGTAAGATATAACTAATAGTTGGAAAAAAAAAAAGTAGGATTATTTACAAAGAAGGATTTCAGTTCATATTTCAACCTTTCTATGCAATCGAAGCTCACATCGCTTCAGTAGTGAACTACTTTCAACTCTGCTATATCAAACGACAATAGGATAAACCATTTGTCATGTCCTTGCCGCTGTAGAATCCCTCGTTCCTCCAATCAAAGTGCCAACCTTCTCTCCCTTTATGGCCCTTGAGATGTTCCCTGGTTTATTTAGGTTGAAGACGACAACTGCATCAATTGAATCAAGCTCAGGGCAATTAGCGCTTTTTTTAAAATCAATCTATGAAAACAGAGGTTAAAAGGAGTTAAAAAAAAATAGATATCATTCGTCATATCATACCAGGAATGTTATTTTCCTGGCAGAGAGTAATTGCAGTCATGTCCATCACCGAGAGTTCTTTAGAAGTCACTTCCTGGTACGTTAGAGTATCAAGAAGACGTGCGTTTGAGTTACGCCTTGGATCCTCGTCATAGACCCCATCAACATTCGTAGCTTTCAGCACTACTTCTGCATTAACTGGGTCAACAATAAAATACTGACCATTAGTTCAAAACAAAGGGAATTTAACAACATTCTCAGCAGATATTAGTAGCTTCTGTAATATGTGGAACTATATACATATATATATATATATTTTTTTTTGAAATCAATAAGTGGAACCATATTGTTGCACCTGAACAAAGGTTTAAGAACAGAATTCTGTATTTTGTGGGGGAAAAAAAGATTTTCGGATCTCCACATGGACATATTGAAAAACCTCCATTTACATAAGAACAGATACCACAAAGACTCCAATAAACAAGGGAGTAAAAGATGACTTACTTTCTGCACATCGAAGGGCTGCGGCGGTATCTGTGGTGAAAAAAGGATTTCCAGTCCCAGCTGCGAAAATTACTACCCTCCCTTTCTCCAAATGTCTCACAGCCCTCCGACGGATATAAGGCTCTGCAACTTCTGACATTCGGAATGCAGTCTGCACTCGAGTCGGGATGCCAATACTCTCCATTGTGGCTTGAAGAAATATAGCATTCATGACGGTAGCCAACATCCTGTAAACAGGTGCAATGAGTAGCAAGCAAAGAAACATGAACTATACTTGAAAGAGACTTAATTTCCCAAAGTCTTTATGTTCTGAATAGTGAAGGTATATATTATTGAGTCCTGAGTAATAATCTTGCCAGAGGCTCTCTTTCTTATATGTAGAGACTTAGATATGCTTAGACATTCACTAATTTTGGTCTTAAAATGTAGCATTTCTCTTGAGGAACCAATCTAAAGGTGAAGAGTACCAGATTGGTACTAAATATATGATGTTAATCCGCAATGTAAACTAATTTGTAAAGCTGACATTAAAATCAATTCAGTAGTCTTTTCTTCTCATTATTGTCCAGCGCAGTTAAAATTTGCAAAGCTATAACTAGAGGAAAAATGTAAAAGAGGTATGTTTGCATAAGCAATAATATATGTTGTTTTTTCATTTTATTTTGTTATGATTATGATTATTTTTTAAGTAAGAAGTTGCATTTGTAAATTCATTATTTTGACTATGCTCTGTATCAAAATAAGCCACAACATGACAAGATGTAGAGTTCTCAGAAACCAGATCACTGACTGCCAAAGTGGCTAAATTTACAGAACAAAGACCAACTAGATAGTGTTAAAAAACTTAAAAACATGTAGAAATATATATACATACAAGATGATTTCCATGAAGGTCAAACTGCATTATTCAACCCAGATATAAGGAATTACCCAATATAATCAGCTGATGAGCGGTCTAGACCACTACTTCCAGCCCACGATGATCCACGGAAGATATTTCCGCCACCAACAACAATTGCAACCTGAAACATTTCTAAGAGTTACTCTACACATTCACAGAAGCCAGAATACTGCATCTTTCTCAGAGCTACTTACACAACCACAGAAGCCAGAATAGTGAATTTTAGATCCTAGCTAGTAAAAACATGAATTATGTGTCTATGACTATGTCAAGTCTTATTTCACAGATGTTTGTGAACATTGCAAAAGGTCCTAATTATGATGCATTTATTTTTCAGTTTTTAAGCTTCAATTATGAAACCCAAAATTTGTCTTTCTATTAAAAATTTCTCGACTTATTCTGCTCACAGATGACTCTGGAATTTAGAAAATGCCAATACTCTAGAATCAAAAGTTTTATGACATGAACAAGTAGCACGAATGTTATAAAAAGGTAAATCAGCAAGAGCAAGTTGAACACTAATAAACCTACTCTAATTAATCATGTTCTTGTGCTTTCATGTTTACAAGTAGGCACGCATGCATTCATGTATCCAATGCATACACATGAACACGTATATCTAACAGAAAGGACTGATAATAACCTCAATTCCGAGCCGAGTCACAGCCGCAACCTCTCTTGCAATAGCCATTGTAATCTATAATGAGAGAGTGAAAGACAGAGAGCTTCAGAAAACTATCAAAAGGAAAAATTTAAGAATATACAGGTCACTAAAAACATTGCAAGCAGACCTTTGGGTCAATGTTCTGTGTCTGATCCCCAGCAAGTGCTTCTCCACTTACTTTAAGTAACACCCTTTGCCATTTGTAAGATGATCTCGATATGCCACCTTCATTCATTGTCACCCCAAATGGTGCCATAGATGACATTTGGGAGTGCCTGTTAGAAATCATAAAGTTAACAAAGTGCTTATGTAACAAAATGTATTAGAAGCGTAAAGAAAATTAAATAACTAAAATTAGATAATCAAGAATAATTGCAGTAGTTCTTAGCAACGGTCAAGAAAAAAGTAACCATCACAAATAAATACCTTAGGTGCAGAAAAGCAGTGCTTTATCTCTTAAAGATAGCAAAACATTCAGCGATATCGAAATTTGTATGAAACAATGATCAAATTGTCATGTATTCCCAGAACACAATGATACTGAAATTTGTAAGAAACAATGATCAAATTCTCATGTATTCTACCAAAGTTTATTATAGCCAATTAAATAGCACAGGAAAAAGACATACTATGTGCTAAGTCAAAGCCCCGGGAACTAAAATAAGTTCATTGTCATATATTTTAACAAAGGGCACCAATTCAGTAGGTATTTTTTATTTTTTTACCTATACAAAGGTATTATGCATCTCATGGCTAAAAAAATACGAAAAAAAAAATCTATTGGGTTGGCAACCTTTAACAAAATATACACATTTCTTTTAAGTCTCAAAACAATAACCATGTGCAAGATTCTCATGCCCATGAAGTGTCCTTTGCACCATCAACTAGTAGACACTTCAAAGCTAATTCCAAAACAAAGCCTCAGATTTAGTTGAAAACTCTTCTTTTTACTCCATAAAAGAACCAAAGCTTAAACTTACAAAATAGCAAATCGAAGTTAATACAAATAATAACATTCTTAATCTAGTTACTAGCACAAATCAAAGGCGAAACTCTCAAGAAATTTATTTTTATCAAGAACAAAACAAGAGGCATTTGTTATGGCTGAAATAACACTTAAGTGACTGACTGAACCACATTTTTCATAGCTTATTTTCATAGCTCGTGTATTAGTTTCCAAGAAAAACTTTGATAACCATCTAGATAATTGCACTCAAATTGCTTCCCCAACTAATATGCAATTACTCCATTTCTTCAGTTGTTTTAAAGGCACTTGAAGGATCTGGCATACAAATTCATAAGGAATGACAGCACCAAAGCAAGAACAAACTCTGAACATTTCACTTTGGCATTTCTACAAACATCTAGTACCCAACAACTAATACCACTCAAACTTCGCAAACAACGATAACTTCTGATTGCCCATTAAACCACTATAGACCATTAATACCTTAGAGTCATGGGGTCAGAGTTAGAACCCATTTCGGAAGACGAGCAGCGAAAAACCAACCCCCTATGGAAGCTCGGCGCAGCCACCATTAAAGCATCGAGATGGATCTTGAGAGAACCCAGAAATGGTTTTGAAAATGAAGTTGAAGAAGAAGAAGATATGGGATTGAAGGAGACAACGGGAAGAAAGAAGGCGGAGGCTGCCATTAGCGGCTTAACCAGATAAGGGAAAACACTGCTGCTTTCTTGAACCTCCTGCCGCCTGACTTCTTTTCAATTTTAGGGACATTTTAATTATCAAAGAAAAGAGAGAAATTAGGGACTTGTTGCTCTTGTGGGAATTCTAAAGGACCGTGTCACATTCTCGAGACAAGTGACTTTATCAACATTTTAAAAACTAAAATATCTCTCTTCTTTTTCTTTTTTTAAGAAATATCTCTATTCTTCGCGCTTTTTTTTCTTCTGCCCGACAAAATCATTATTTGTCGTAAGGACATTTTTTAACATGTTTTTCTTTCTTTTTATTAGGGAGAACCGGAAAGAAAAAAAAAAAAAAAAAAGAGAGAGAACTGTAAGATATAAAAAATACTTTTAAGGTCTGGATTTACTTTTTTTTTTTTCTATTTTATATATTTTTTTGAAAAAAATAAAAATTTGTTTTGAAACTTTGCTTGACAATTTTGTTTTTTTATTTCTAATATCTTTATTTTTTTAAACAAATTTCAAAAACTAAAAAATATGCATATATTTATACATAAGTGTATATACTCGTATATGTGTATACATATACAAATACAAATTTATATCATTTTTTTTTCTCATTATTTGTATTTTTTGTTTTTAGAAATAAATAGTGAAAATAAATTTGCCAAGTATATTTCTTGTTTTTAAAAACTACAAATAAAAAAAAATCACTTCTATTTTCAATTTATTTAAACCAAAAAATGAAAGTAAATCCAAGCAAGTCCTGAATATTTTTATAATTTAAAGTCTAAAATTTAGATTCTCAAAATAATATCCTGAGATTAAGTTTATGAAAATTAATATCATGAACTAACTTTTTGACTAATTTTACTAACCCAAAAACAATAATATTCTTTATTAAAATTAGATTAATCTTTTTTATTCTCCTTAATTTTAACGATATTATTGTCTTTTATCGGTTAAAGTTATTCAAAAAATTAACAGATGATATTAATTTTCAGAAATTCTTAATTTTAAAATATTATTTTACAAAATCCAAACTTTAGGGTCTAAATTAGGACTGTAATTTTCTGTACGATACGACTCGAAAACGACACGAAATAAACGGGTTTGAGTGACCCATTTAATTTTCGTGTCAATTTCAAATTGACAGGTGTAACATGTATAATAAACGGGTGGGTTTCGGGTCAACCCGCTTAACCCAAAAATGACCCATATAACCCGTTTAATTAAACATGTCATTTTCGTGTTGTGTTAACACAACACTAATACGACACATTTATTAATATTTTAATATATTAAACGTGATTTTGATTAATTCTAAGTATATTTATAGAAGTAAAATTAAATTAAGTAGTGCATAATCGTGTTAAATTAGAATAATCGTGTCAAACGGGTCATAATATGACACATGACACGTTTATTAAACGGGTTACACGTGTCGTGTCGTGTTATACGTGTATTAATCATGTCGTGCTCGGGTTTAAATTTTTGACACGTTTATTAATCGTGTCATGTTCGGGTTGGGTGTTATCGTATCGTGTCATAATCGTGTCGATCCGAACACGACATAATAACACGAATTGTCAGCCCTAATCTAAATTGTAGAATACTCAAACCTCGTGATATTCTTTTACATTTTACTCTTCTTTTTATATGTGAAACTATATAGTTTGACCATTTTTCATGCCAAAAAATGAGCAATATGCTGAATTTCGCACCTCTCTATTAAGGGAATTTAAAATAGATAGTGGAATTTAAGATGGATAGTAGTATTTTATACTAAAATGATTTTTTCTAAAAATGTTTTGAAAAATGATTTTTTTTTATTGGCATTATAGTGTCTGCTTCAGTGATGGGATCACAATATTTGTGACCACAAAATTATAAGTACAGACCTATTAATGGTCAGTGATCACAAATTATGTAAGCCTCGTCACATAATATTGCGACACTACGAGAAAATTTATTTTTTAAAATACTTCTAACAAGAGTTATTTTAGTCGAAAATATTGCTAGACTTGCCAACTTCTTAATATAAAAAAAGTGTGTAAATACTAGATTTAGATCATCTCCAATGTAAATAATATTGTAATGTTAAATTTACCACAAAAAGTAGCATATTATTTGTACTCTAATGCACAATATTATTTAAAATCGTATTTGTAATGTTTTACTATTTTTAATTATGTAATTGGATCGGTATTAAATATTTTACTAGTATTAAAGTATTATTTACAATAATAACCCTTTAATTATATCTACTGCACTACTTTGGCTCTTGAATTTTTAACTTACATAATAGATTGCCCTAAATCGTAAAATTGTTACAGTAATAGTTTTTTGTTACAAACTATTAATTATTTTTCACGGAAATAAGTCATCTATAAAGTACACAGTTCAATAACTATGGTCGAGAATGAGACACCGAATTTCTAATTTACACAAATTATTAAGTTTTTAACAGAAATAAGTTTCATGTAAAACATATAGTTCAGTAATTATAACTGAAAACAAGACTCTGTCTCGTATATTCAAACAATGCTCAATCACATGCTTTTTTAAATGATTATTTTCTATTAAAAAACTAACAGTTTGTGACAAAAAGACTATTATTATAATAATTGCATAATTCAAGGTAGTCCACCATATAAGTTAAAAGTTCAAGGAAAAAAATTGGTACAAAGAGTTTAATTTAGGGGACTATTACCATAATTAACCCTTACAAAAATGAGACTTTCATAATTAAAAAGTCAAAGTTATATTAAATGATAGATTTAACATTATACTCGGTTAAGTAGATAATTACCACTTTTTTTCAAATATTTAACTAAATTTACCACCACTATTAGATTCTACCACTTTTTTGGAAGAAATTAATGAAGAATCCGTCAAGATTCTATTAAAAATCTGTCAAGATTACCATTGAAGTCTATAATCTGCCAAAAATCCATCAAGATCATCAAAAATTCGTCAAGAATTCATTTTAAAAAATGGTATAGTGGTAAATTTAATTAATGAGAAAAAATGATATTCACCTAATTTATAGCCTAAAAAAATCACATATTATAATTATGCCACATTTAGCATAAAGGTGAGACTTTCTTTTTTTTTTTTGGTCATAATTGCAAATCCGGCATCACATATAACATACTCATTGGAGATACTTTTACAAATCCTTATAAATTGACAATATACATCATATTTTTTCATCTATGTTACTGATAAAGTTCATGCATTTTAGTTTTTCCCAAGAAAATCTTATAGAGAAAGACTATTTTCAATAAATAATCTTCCAAAAAAAGAAAAAATCTGTCAACAAAAGTTCATCAAAATATAGTTGGAAAGACCAACTTAGGTAGCAGAGGGCGTAGTTCATCATAATATAGTTAGAAAGGCCATCCTAGGTGGCAGAGGACGTTTAAAAGAGTGAAGAGATATATAAGCACCAATCCAATAATTTTTTTTTTACTTATTTAGAGTTATTATTTTGCTCAATTAAAGTTCATTATGTACGCATTTTTATAGTAAAAAGTAGAAAGAAAAAAGTATTAAATAAGAAATTTTTATTTTTATTTTTATTTTTTTCTAACTACCTAAATTATAGTAATTGTTGGATAATGATTTAACAGTTGAAAAAAAGAAATACCTATAGATAAGTGTAAAAAGAAACACCTATTAAATTGAGAATATATGAGATAATATCAAAAAAAAAAAAAACCCACTACATTTTGATCACACCATTTTACTAATATCAAATAAAATCTTCTATTTTGTGTGTGTGTTCTATTTTTTTTTAAATGTCAAATCTCACCACATCAACATGTATAAAAAAAAAAATTGTAGTTAAAATTATTGGAAACAAATATTTTTAACTTTTGAAATTATATAACATAATTCAAAAAAAAAATTGTATGTTGGAAGGCTATTATAATTGGATTTCTAAGAGAGTATATATCATTTTTCTAATTTAGAAGGTTGCTTTCATGCTAAATCTACATATTTCAATCGATAATTTTGAAGAATAAAGATATTTTTGCAACAATTTTATATTCCAATTTTGACTGTATATTTAAATCTAGTGAGATTTGATTAAAAAAACACATAAATAAAAAAGTTTTATCGGTGATATAAAAAGCCCTAGGCTAGGGTGCAACTATTCTATAAATTCTCTCACATTTTGCTATTTTAAGATTAGGAATTTCTTTACCTGTCAAAATCAATTTTTACCTTGTGTGCCTTGTGTTAGCTTTCGTGATGAGCTTGACCTAAGCAATCTCTTGATAATTTAATTTTAGGTTAGTTTTTCAAAGAATTCTCTTAAATTATCAAAGCTGACATTTACTATTCGTTTTGATAGAGAAATTAATTATTTAGAGGTTCGACAGGAAAATTTGTGACCTTTTAAAGTTTGGGAAATAACTTGAGAAATCTACATAATTGGAGGGAATATAATATACGAATAATGTTTGGGGTCTTAATTATCATATTATATTTTTAATACTAACACATGTTATATTTGATTTATTGCTATTTAATTAGTCACAATATTTAATATATTTGTGATAAGTTTTAATATACCAATTGAGTGGTTACAATTCTCATGGCACATGTATTGATAAAATAAATTTGGTATAATAGATGAGACCTCTAACATTATATATGAACCCTTTCCTTATAGGTGCTCATGAGTTATTCCTCATTGTTAATTTAAAAACAACTATGAGAAAATGATCTAATTGCCACTAAATTTTAATTTAAGGAGTTTTTTTTTTTAATTTTATTTTTTTAGGAACCAAATGGTCACCAAGTAAAAATTTACTGATCTTTATTGCCACTGTTGTGAAATTTATAAATGTAAATACACGCTATCATAACTAGTAATATAGTATGAGTTTGAGTATCATCCCATAAAGATTCTTGATTTATTAAGTATCAAAATTTAGCTAACCCTAATTTTATTTGAATTAATCGACTAAAGAAAAATTAAATTAAATTAAATTAAAACTAAAAATAAAATAAAAGCAATAAAAATAAACGAGAATGAAAATTAAAAGTAAAAAATAAAATGAGATATAAATCAATGAAATTAAATCTATGGTTTCCAATTTCACCGTAACTAATCCACTCTACAAATTATCTCATTAGCCTAAAATTATTCTCCTAATTTATAGTCGAGATTCCTTAATTTATTTACTATCCTCTCTCGAATTCAAGCAAAAATACTCTAAATTACCAATTCACTATTTTCCTATGTGAATTAAACTAATTAATAATTCATTAAGATCTATAGAAACTCATGTAACAACTATACAAATCATGTAATTATATTCCTATTTTACATACAATTTATAGCTTTATTCCAATGAACTAGATACAAAAATCTCCTTTTGGTTTCATTATGATTAACAAATTAACTATTTAGTAGCCAATTAAATAGAAACATTAAGAAGAGAATTGAAAACTCAACTAGGAAAAATAATTCATAGACTATATTGAAAGAAAAATTTAAAGCATCATAGTTAGGCCATATCATAGTCCTAGAAAAGAAATCTAGAATATAATTACATTAATAAAAACAAAAATATTAGATTTAAACATCCCGAAGAAAAGAAAATTCTAAACGTGAAAATAAAGTCAAACTAGAGAAAATCGCTGTTGAAGAGGTCTCATTCTACTACGCTGTCTCCCCCCTGACTTTCTCTCTCTAGACTACTATACTTTTCTCTCTAGAATAGTGTATTTTTTCTCTTGTCCTATAGTCCTTTTATAGCAAAGGAGAGAATGTGTTTGAGTTGTACATGAATTCCTATACTTAATTCTGGTTGGTTGTGTGACGTGGCTTTTTCTTATTCAAACTCTAGCTCTTTCTCTCTCTTTCTCTTACTCTCACATTTTTATCCAACATCTGACTCATTGGTAATAATCCTGTACAGAGGAAAATGGTAGGCTCGACACGAATCTAGGAGCTGATTCGCTCTTTAAAAAACTGACTTTAAGACCATAACATGGCAAATGATGATTGGAGTTGGAAACCGGATGCATAAAGGTGAGAATTAGCTGATCAGAAGCTCTTGTGCTAGCCATCAATTCGTGGGCCCCAGCTTCTCCTCCTCGTAGTCAATACATGCCAACTGCCTCGCATGAAGCACACATGCTAATATAGGCCATTTAAGAGCTTGATCGGACGACTTGAAATCGTTCAGAATTTTCTTTCATTTTTTTCCTGATTAAAAAAAATTAAATTAATCCTAAATCTAATAAAAAATATAATTCAAATTAAATTAACTTAAACAAACCAAATTAAATTAAAATACCTAAACCTAAAAAAAATAACATAAAATTAAATAAAATTAAATCTAGACCCAAATAAAATAAAAACAACTTAAATCACTTAAAATATAAATTAAAATTACTCTGAGACACACATTTTTAATGGATAAAAAGTAAAATAAACTCTATTTTCATAAAATTATTACACCCCCAAACTTACATTTTTGTTAGTCATTGAGCAAAAGAAAGAAAAACTTACCTTAAAGATTTCACATAATATAAAGCTCATAGAAAAACTCTGAACATTGTAAAAGTCTAGAATTTTAATTCTCATGCCAATCTGATTGCACTATAGATTCCTTGAGTGTGTATGTGAATAAAAAATTACATTTAATCATATATAACTCAAATCAGTTTATACAAATAAATATGTTATAATAAATCTCTAGATGGAAATATATAAACTCCATAGGCTTATTTTTCATACTACTTTCCACTAATGTAGACTAACACTACACCAAAGATTATTAGGACTTTATTAAGCTTGTAACGTATGGCTAAGGTAAAGGTAGAATAGAGATTATTTTTCTGACTCAAATCACCCTAAGCACATAATTTATGTTCGGATCTCTATACAAATTAACTTGACACCTTGTTGGCATAACACTCCTAAACTTAAAATTAACATTGTTCCTAATATTAAAAATAAAAGAGAAGGTAAAAAAAAACTCCCTCACATTTTTACTCTTAGGTGGAGGCTTCTTATTGAGTCATGCACATATTGATCTCCAAACTTGTGCAAAAACCTAAGGCACACAAAATCACAACAAATTAAAAAAAAAGATACCTAAAAATTCAGAATTAAAAGGAAAAAGGAATAGATCATGGATTATCTCCCAAGAAGCACTTATTTTATAGTCATCAGCTTGACTCTTCCTTGATGTCAAGGAGGTTTATAAACAGACAGAAATGGTGTAAAAAGACCATTCACATGTTTCTCTAACTTTGGCTTCCTCTTATGCTTGTATGATGGAGATTCTGAGTAGTTTGCATACTCCGTGACATTTGCTTTTTTTCTCTTTTATAGATTTAGCAAAGGTATTCAAAGTTGCAGGATGTTCTTTTGGATGCTCTGTTTTTACTATTTAAACTGCATGTTTCTCGAAAGTATCAACTTTAAAGCAAGAGGCCAATTTAGGTGGGCATTTTGTCACTTTAAAGACATTAAAGACGACTTTTACATCCTAGACTCGTATTGTCAATTGACCTTTTTGTACATCGGTGAGAGCCCACCCAGTAGTAAGAAAAGATCGACAAAGAATAATAGGAATTTTTTGATCTTTTTCAATATCAAGCACTAGAAAGTCTGCTGGAAAAGTAAATTTGTCCACTTTTATGGCCACATCCTTGACAATACCTCGTGGATACTTTATAGATCGGTTTGCCAATTGCAGAGTAACAATTATTGGTTTAACTTTTCCTAAATCTAATTTCTTGAATACCAAGAGTGGCATTAGGTTGATACTGGTACCAAGTTCACATAAAGCTTTTTCAAAGAACGAATTCCTAATGGTACATGGAATAGTAAAACTCTAAGGATCTTTCAGCTTCGGTGGAAGTTTCTTCTGTAAGATCGCACTATACTCCTGAGTAAGTTCTACTGCTTCATATTCTTCCAGCTTTCTCTCATTGGATAAAATTTCTTTCAAGACCTTCACATAATTAAGCATTTGACCTAAAGCATCTGCGAAAAGGTATGTTTATATGGAGTTTCTTGAAAACTACTAAAAACTTTGAGAATTGTTGATCCAACTTCTGTTTGCTGAATCACTGAGGATATGGAATTGGAGGGACATATGGCAGTGGATTTTCTAGGAATAACTTGGATTTTGGCTTTTTTTGCTCAATTTGTCTTGCCTCGGATTACTATTAAGGTTGTGCATGTTACTGACTACTTGAGACCACAAGTGGTGATGGAGCAGATTATGGTGGGTTAGCAGAAATTAATTAGCTCGGTTGCTCCACCTGTTTCCCATTCTTGATAGTTATTGCGTTACACTGCTCCTTCAGGTTTATCTCGGTATCACTTGAAATAGAACCCCTAGGTCTTGTGGAGAGTATGTTGGAGATCTGGCCAATTTGGATTTCCAAATTTCTGATAGATGCATCAGTCCTCACCATATATTGATTTGTCTTCTCAGTAAGTTGAGCAAGAGCAACTTCCAGAGAGAATTTATTGACTTTAGACTGAGGTTGGAATCCAATCGATAGCCTTAAAATATTGTCATTATTTCTCCATGAAAAATTTGGATGGTTATGCCATTCCTGATTGTAAGTATTAGAGTAAGGGTTATTCTATTACCGGTTAGCAGTCCACACAAACTGTGCTTGCTTAAGCTGTGATGTATCAAAGAAATTACTATCTTAGCAATTACCACTAGTATGAGGTCCACCACATAAATTATACCTTCCAATAGGAGTGTAAATATCATCAAATCACTTTGTTAATGAGGCAACTTGAGCTGTAAGAGCTATTAGTGCATCAACTTATATATACCATAGGCCTTCTTAGGTGTAGAGCATTAAATTGGCCACTGATAAGCATTAGTAGCCATCTCCTCAAGTAATTCATAGGCAATTTCTTCAATCTTCCCCATTAACGAACCCTTTGCTGCAGCATCTATAAGAGTTCTAGTGGAGCCACTTAACCTATTGTAGAAGGTTTGTAACTGTAACCACTTAGGAAGTCCGTGATGCAGGCACTATCTCAACATATCTTTGTACCTCTCCCATGATTCATATAATGTCTATCCATCTTACTAGGAAAAAGTAGTAATATCGTTCCACATCTTCATTGTTTTTGTTGGTGGGAAAAATTTAGATAAAAACTGTTGGGCAAGTGCATTCAATGTAGTGATGGTCCTAAATGATTAAGAATTCAATTAACTTTTGGCTTTGTCCCAAAGCTAAAATCATGTATCATTACAAATAACTCTTGATGCCTAATTTTTTGTTGTTGCTTGTGTTTATGCTTGCGGTATAGCTATAGACATCATGTACCTACAAGTTGCCCGACTGTGGCATTTTCTTTCACAACGGCTGCAATGATGCTAGAGTTTGTTCTTCTCCCCTTAGGACTTTCTATATTTTATTTTCGACCATCTAGGCTTCAGTTTATAAGGAGGCAGTTTCATCATATGTCCGCTAATATCATTTGATATATCCCATTCTTCTTCATTTCTCACTGGACATATAGTCTCTGCATATAAGTATATCCATATGTCAACTGTATAATATCAGGAACACAAGGTGCATAGATTGATGTGTTGACTTAGAGTAGCTGTCAATGCATGTGTACATGGAAGACCTGTCAAATCAAACTTTCTACAACTACAAGTATTTGTCTATAAGTTAACTTGACTGTCTCAGTCAACATCCACGATATAAAACTAATAGTGGTTGAGAAGCTGAATAATCAAAGTTTTCGCAGTCTCAATACAGTCCTCCAATTTTTTTTTCAATTTTTTTCGCTAACGGTTTATTCTATTCCATTGACAATGTTCACCTTTCAAAGAACCAAGTTTGTAGTGTATACCTTAAAAACTCTTCCAAAGGTGTGATTGGTACTTCCTGTATCTACACCCGTGTTATTAAAGCTCTTAGCATTATTACTTGTTATGATATTGTAACGAAGGGCAGAGAAGTTTGCACGGCTCTATTTCTCAATGCCTATTTCTTCTAAATAATTAGCAATGGCTTAATCCTTGACCTTGGTCTTTTCAAAATAATGAAGAAAGACATTAATCCTATAAGATTTTGCCACCAAGAAGTATAAACTGTGGCAATGATCAGTCTTAAATTTGTTTGGATATTCATACCAATATAATGTATGCAGGCTCCGTGATGTGCTTCAGGAAACACAGTCGAGAATGCATTTGCAATACTTGGGTATCAATCCAATATAAAGACCAAGTTCTAAACATCTCTAATTACTTCCTTTAGATACATCCAGGAGTCTTTGTTTTCTGAGTCGACTGCTCCATCCATACAACAACTTTTAATGTATAAATTATACTTGTAACATATCAAAACTTAGTTAAAAACTATTTCAAATAGTACCTATAAAATTTGAACACATAAATTACATACTCCGTCTTTTTGCTTCTTCTTTTTTCTATTTTTTTTAACTTTTATCATTTTCTTCTTTTCTGCTTTTAGAATATCAGCTCCTTAGATAGTGTGATAACTTGAAGAATGAAATTAGAAGAAAGATTATGAGACTATAGAGAGAGGAATGAGGAGCTTCACCTAAGTTAAAGAGGAGAAGAGAGGTATATATATTGTAAACCAATTATTAATGGTAAAAGTGATATTTCAGGTGAGTATATGCATATTTTTCAAGGTTTTATTGAGGAAAGCATAGGAGCCAAATATGCCTATTATGGTGTGGCATCCCACGATACCACACACATACGTAAGGATATTCGTATACTTATTTTAAATAAGATCGAAAGATGCTACTCGACTTAGAATTGATAAAATAGTAAAAATTTAAAACTTTTTAAACTTTCTAGAAGAAAAACATAAATTCCACTCATAATTATATTTAGTATAATTTATACGTATATACATACTCACAAAGTGGACCTCTCATAAAAATATACATAATGTATACATAGTCAAAATAGGTACAAAATTCTCAGTTAGAAAACTACAGTGTCAAAATGCTTATATACACAAGCTACAGTCGGAAAGTCGGCACTCCTCCTCTAACTCACATAGCATCAGTACCCTCTGCAATGTAAGAATGTTTGTGAGTATAAAACTCAATAAGTAATGTAAATAGATGCAGAGTACACATGACAGATAACAGATAATCATATGATTGGGATCTCTGTGTATATTGTATTGCCTGACACGACCATAAATCACATACTGAGCCACTCAGATAACTAATAACTAGTTACTAATCATAAGCTGTCTTATGGAGGTTTTGAGTCTCAAATATATTTCAAACCTCTTTGTGTCCTGCAGAGGTCCTCCCCATACCGCTATCAGAGTGTTCCCGAAGGAACTAAATAATGTTCCCAAAGGAACCTAATAATGTCCCCGAAGGAACCAGATAATTAGGTGCTGGCCCACCACACCTTATTCACCAATACTTGTCAGACAATATAAATACACCACATGTTCATACCTCATGTATGTCAAAATAATAGATTCAGATATTTATATTTCAGGCATAATAGAATAACAGATACAAATTTTCATATAATCCATAGAGGCCACAAGTTCACAAAAACAATTAATTTCTTACATTGCAAGTATAACGTTACTTACCTTGTTTTTTGAGCTTTGTCTATTTTCCCATAAAATATCCGTTATTCTAGGTACAATTGACGTGACCCTATTTATTTTCAAATATTATCATCATTTATATGACGTTATATGTTATTTCAAACTTTGCTTGAAAATAACTATTTCCTAATATCATTTGAAGCAAGAGAATACGAAGCACTATACAATTAACTATTTAATAAAGATTATTATTATAATTATTATTTAAACTTAGAGTTCATAGTATTACTCACCTAATCCAAATAAATCTTCTAAGAGTTCAACAAAAATAATAATAAAACACGGTAATAACAGAAACGGGAAATAAAGACTTTATTCAAAATCTTGATATTTATTCGTTACGTGGACTAGCATCAAGCTGACTTTCATAGTTCATATAAAAGATATAAACTGCAATAATAGAAAAAACAATTAAAATAACTTACGTTTTTAAGTCCATTTTCAATCCTTGGAGTTATAAAGACATAACTTCCTTATCAAATATGCGAACAACATTATCAACAGAATATTCAACTTGAATTGTTTGAAAGCCCAAAGGATAATTATATACAATAAAATTACAACAGATAATAATATTAGAAAGTTTATTGAAAGTCCCTATGATACTATTACTTGACTTTTATTTTATTTTATTTTTATACTATATATACCTATATACGCATAAAACCACCATGTAAACATCACTCCACCTGAGCACCACGAATCATCAATTAATTAAACACGTAAAACCATGAATTTTATTTACTTAATTCCTAGTAGCTTACAAGATAGTCACACACACGATAACATAATATATCTATATCCTTGAAATTGAAAAGTAAAAATTAGTCAAAGACATATCATGAAGATAAGGGGAAAAAAATATTAATATCTATCATAAGGAATTATCTTCCTTGCCAGGTATTGCATACGAGAGATAAGAAACTTGTTCTTGGACCTATTCCACTATTTGAGCATCGATGAGAATTGGGCTTAAATATATATATAACTATTACCTAATCAATTAAGAGAATTTGAAAGGAGTGAAAATGAAGATGGGAGAGGGGCAGACGGTTGAAAGCTAGGTGAAATCTTAATAAACAGAAAATATAGTAATATACGCTATTATAAGTGAAAATTGCCGACTTTAATTAAGCCGGTGAAATGTCCTTATCACGATATAATTTTATATATATATAAAAAAATAAAAAATGCATATAAGAAATATAAATTTGCAATAAACACATTTATTTATTATAAATCAAAATTACCGTAACAAGATACTCAAAGAAATAAAATAACACTAACGGTTACCAAAAATGTAAGTATGTAACGTTTTATTAATTGGCTTAATACTCGTCAAAACTTGTACTAAAGAGCATTTTTTGGAGTATTTCACTACAAAATTATCTTAAAACATAATAAGAGTTAATAATCATAATAATTTAAATTCCAAACTTAAAATAGTATTCAGACATGATACTAATATAAATAAAAATGTTATATAATCTCGTTATTATTAGCTCTTTATTAATTCGAGGAATTGGGTGTCATTAGGAAATTTGAGATATCACATATGGTGCATATTTAACCTAATTTTTCATTCAAATTAAATTAACTTAAACCAACCAAATTAAATTAAAATACCTAAATATAATAAAATAACATAAAATTAAATAAAACTAAATCTAAACCAAAATAAAATAAAAACAACTTAAATCATTTACAATATAAATTAAAATTACTCTAAGACACATTTTTAATGAATAAAAAACACAATTAAACTCTATTTTTATAGAGTTATCAGCCACAAATCTTTTTTTTTTTTTCCAAATAAGTCATGTATATCTATAATTCTGAGGCACACACTTGTTTATTAACTGAGTTAAACTGAATTAAAAAAAACAAAAGAAAACAAAAACCAAATAAAACACATAATATAGATATGATACTAAGAATGGCAATGTAACCCTAAATTATGGTGATTTATGATTAACTAATTCAAATATGAAGAGATAAATTGTTTAAATAAAAAAATAATTAGAGGCGGAGAATAACTATCTCAAATATATGAGGAGATATATGAGGATATAATGCATGGATGATATTAACATTCTATATATATATATACTGACTGTCTATATGTGGAACCGATCTCTAATTCCACTTAGTTCTAACTTTAAAAATTCAAATTGAGATATCTCAAACTCTAATATACCCAATAATTTATCCATGTTTAGCCAATTTGGGACTTTAGGTCATATACTTGACATTAAGCACGTATAGTATTGGACTTTTTGACCAAATAGCCAAATTTTGGATCATAATTTACAAAATATCTATTTTTTAAAACATTATTGAAAAATGATCAAATTTTAAAAATTATTATTTTTCATATTTAATATAGCAAAATATATTGATTTATTTTTTGAAAATTGATTTATTTTGTAAAAAATTGATTTATTTTTTAAAAAGCTGATTTACTTTATAAAAAATAGATCAACTAAAAAATAGCATTATGAAAATAAAATTATAAAGCAGTTATTTATTAAATAGTTGTAAAAAAACTGTCATTTTTTAAAATTAATCTAAAAAAAGACATTTATCATAAATAGTTTTTTAAAATTAATCTGGAAAAAAAACATTTATCATAAATACTCTATAGTATTTCAACCATAGTTCGCAATTTCATTTTAACGAAAACGTATTATATGTGTACCGCGTAGGTGTCTTTTAGCCCTATACAATACTCCTCACCAATTTCATTTTCTTTATTTAAAATTTTATTTTTTATTCAAAATTTCAATTATTTTATCCCAGTAGATTATTTATCATATAATATCGATTTTATTTTCAATATTTAATCAATTATCAATAAGTAGTATTTATATTTTTTTGGACCAATCACATTAAAGTTGGTGAAAATGCATTATTTTTTTAAATAGAAAATTATACTTTTTATTAGAGTATATTATAAACGCTTTTTTTTTTTTCAAAATTAGAAATATTATACACGTGTAAATAAATTTACAAATTTTAAGGGTGCGCATAGTTTTATTTCGAATTTGTAAAAGTATTTTTGACAAAAGTCCAAATTATACTCATCCGTGTTATTAGGCGTTTAATTCTGGTCCCTAATTGAAAAAAAAAAAAAAAAAGCGTCCCAAATATGCTTTTATCTCGCTGCCATTCCTATACATCAATTACATTTTCAATATAAGCACATCACATCTTCAATATAAGCACATCATTTCAAATACTAATTACTACTTTTTTTATTATAATTGAATTATTTTTAACTTGTACGGAGAAGAATTGTGAACTATTGTAAAGACGTATAACAGTAAATAATGATGAAACTTGTTTACTGTTTCTTGACTAGAATATTTGGTCGCTGGATGTTTAATTTGTCATCGGAGATATTACACACCGACCATTTTATCATTCGTTCAGTATTTTATACGCTTCAAAAGTATAAAAAATAAAAAATGATAATAATAATAAGCAACCTTTTGGTTTCCTTTAATTTAATTTAATTAATTTCTTTATTTGAGAGAGAACACAGTGTTTGTTGATAGAGTTGAGCTTGTGGTAGTAAATTAGTAATTCTTCAGTTGGTCGTTAAACACATCAAGAGTTCACAACCTTCTATTTGTATGCTTTATTGTTGACACTTGACATAACTTAGAGTAATTGCTAGGCTAGATGGTAGTCTTGTTGGTAGAGCCAAGGCTGTATTTTTTAGCATGACTAAAACAAGTTAGCCTCAGGTGACAAAACTAACAAGTAATGCTACAGGCACTAATCATATAATGGCCACCTCTATAATACTAGATAGTATTACTTAAATCTAAATCATCTGAAATGACATTC
This sequence comes from Parasponia andersonii, assembly GCA_002914805.1. Taxonomy (NCBI): domain Eukaryota; kingdom Viridiplantae; phylum Streptophyta; class Magnoliopsida; order Rosales; family Cannabaceae; genus Trema; species Trema andersonii. Next base: position 620,806 of record JXTB01000039.1, read on the forward strand.
AGCACGCGACATTATTGCTCGTGTTTAATGTGTTGACCATGTTTTCAGAGATTAGTGCTCAGTTGTGCTTTTGCCTATTTCTCTCCTTATTTTCTTTTAATAAATTATAAGGCCATTGCTTGGTTTGGTTCTAGGAGAGCCCTTTGTTTTCTTTTTGGCTGGCAACCCTTTGTTTCTTTTGTGGCTGCGAAGTGTCTCGTAAAAATAAACAAAACTACTTAAAAACTTTGAGCTCTGACTAAGATTTCTATTTTGCAACAAATAAATCTAGTACGTATATTTTTTGGGGGACTACTTAAAAACATTTTATATTAATTGTTTTACTTAATTTAAATAAAAATTAATTAATTTAATATTTTAAATTTGATAATAAAAAATGTTACATATTTATAGTGGTGGTACATGAAAATGCTCGATTTGAAGAATTTTTTTCGCGACATAGACAAATCAATGATAGGGAGGCTCGTATTGCACTTAGAAATGCATTAATTGATCATTTGTGGTATGAATACAGTAAGTCAGAGATTTAAATGTTGATCAATATGTTATATGATTTTCTATTATATTTTTTATAATTTACGTAATTTTTAGAAGTTTCTTATGTACAATGTGTATATATATAATGAATAAAATATCTATTCATAATTAAATGTAGTTTATAATTTCGTAATTTATGTTATATTATTATTTATGTAATTTCGTAATTAATATAATTTATTAAGATATCGTTAAATTAATATAATTTATATAAATATATTAGTCAAGTAACTCATTAAATAAAATATTCATAAAAAATTAAAGGCTAAAAGAGATTTGAGTAAAAATTAGAGAGAATATTTTTTTTTGTTGCAGAGAATATTTTTTTTGAGATAGAGAATATTCTTTTTTGTGTAGTATTTGGAGTAATGAGTTGGAGATGATAAAAAAATATAGAACAAAATTGCTACATTTTAGAATTTTGGTTGCTGCAAAATAGAGTTGCTGATCAGATATGACATTATTAATAGCGCGACACTAACTCTCCTGCATTTTGCCCTCGAGTTTGCAGCTGGGTTGGAGAGCCTAACCTACCCTATATATAGCAAAAACGGCATTTTGCCGTATGGTTGGAGATACTCCAAGAACAAATTAAATTAATGATGAAATAGCCTGTAGACTAGAGCACATTTATTGGTATAAATTAAGGCTCTCACGTAAAAAGAAGCAAAACTAAAGTACAGAACGAAATATTTAACTGTATTTCTTCTCTATATTGTCATATACAATAAACATTAAAGTATTCTCCACAAAAAAGAACAAGAAAAGAGTAACCAAAATTGTAGTGCTGTCTCCATGGCAGGACCAGACAGCCTAAATAATATGGACAAGTACGAAAAATGTACAAACACACGGAACACATTCTGTTCAACGGAAATGTCAAGTATTTGCTGAGAGTTGATTTGAAACGTCTGCATCCTCCCAACTCGCCATTGATTCCGCTTACATATTAAATACTAGATGACCAAGATGGTTAAAAGTCTTAGAAGCATCAAGCACTAAACAACATCAATTAAATGAGTCACAACGACGAGGTGAATGAAATGTTAGAGCCTGACAGGCAATCCATAATTATGGAATGTTCTTATTGTTCCATCCAATCCGGCTGTTACGATCACAAGGCCCCATGTTTCTGATATAACTGTGGGGTTATGGTGGTGGTGGTGGTGGTGGTGGTGGTGCTGTTGCTTGGGATCATGTTGATCTTCAGCGAGTGATAAATCCCACAAGGGAAGTTTCTCCTCAGGCCAAGTCGCAGATCCCCTGCACGGGCCGTCCATGGAAAACCAATTACCAAGAGAAAACCGTTCCGAATCTCTGGTCCAGGGAGCGGTTTCTAGCTGAGCCTGTGCTTGTAAGGAAGTGGCATTGCCTAAGCTCCCCTCTTCTATTCCCATTCCTGACCATGGAATGGCAACAGAGACACCTTCATGAAAGAAATGCTCGCAGGATCGAACAGATTTCGTTTGTTTTGATGTAGGGACAGACACTGCATCATAGTTCCAAATATAAACGCGGGAGTCTTCTCCTACAGAGATTATGTGTCTCTCACTTGATGTAAATGAAGCCGACATTTGACTTCCTGACTTTGGAAGACCTGTTACAAAAGTGGCAAAGATCAGTTTTAGCCAAGATAAGATCAAATGATGCGCTAATTATTTTACAAGATGAAATGTTAGGTTCACTGAATGTATGAATGCATACTTTAATACTAGATGTCAAGACACACGAACATTATAACCAGGATTACAGCTGTAAAGAATCAAAACCATTTTACCGAAAAATTCATGATCTACTCGAGGAAGTTTAGATGCAGTGTATGTACCAGATGGATAGCAGAGAAAAGGGTAGTTTGCCACCCTCTTAGTGTGATTAATTATAGTAAACATGCACCTACGTGTCTGCAGAAAATCAAGGTAAGTACTATTTTTTTAAGATGCTCCTCTTTATAGAATTGCAGTCATTTACTTCTACGAGAACCTTTGAAATGAATGCAAAGTACATAAAAAGAATGCACTATAATTTTATATATCTGCACACGTGATACTTTCTCAAGAGGCCAACTCTTTCGAAATTGCAACTATTTTACCATTTAGAGAGTTTTGGGGGAAAAAAAAACAAAGGAAAAAGTGGGGGAAAGAAGTCAATGTAATGTATACTAGATTAACACCACGCATTTGAAGTAAATAATTCATTAATCTTCCATAAGAAAGAGTCAAAGACTTTGATGCAATCAAGTGCAGATAACCATGAAGAGATTCCGAGGCTCTTACCTTTGTATTTATGAGTAAGATCAACCCCATCAAATATACGAAGTTTTGAGTCTTCTGATGATATCATAACTCTTTGAGACTTTTCCTGGGAGAACTGCAACAAGAAATTTAATTCTATATAAATTGCTGGCATTTAGGAACTCAAATGACTTACAACAGAAGCCAAGCACTACATGCAAATATTTATAGGAAACATAAACAAGAAAGAGATTCAGTGCAATACCTTGATGCCAGTGATTTTATTGCTTGCAGTTCTTTTTCTACCAGGAATACGTATCTGTGAATCCAATAGGAGACATTCGCCTGAAAGGGATGGTGATGATCATTTCATGTCCAACATACAAGAAATGAATTTGCTCTATAGAATGGAAGATTACGAGGAAAGTACCTGATGTTTTATAGGAACGGCAAGTTCCAGTAATGGAGCCTACAATGAAACCCTGCTTGTAGAATAGATTGATATAGCTAGCATTATGAAATGAACTCCCACAATTAGAAATTAAGCAGTAATAAAGTATCAAGAATCATACCTTCCCATCAGGTTGGTAACATATAGCAGTTATTACATCTCGGACATCAGTCCAATCAACAACTCGCTTCTCGGATAATCCCCAGATTCGAACTTTTCCATCAATGGAGCCACTGATGAAGTAATTGTCATCCACAGGATTGAATTGGATGCAGGTAACTGGTCAGATTACAGGGGAAGAAAAAAAGAATCATTAGATTTCATGACATAAAAATAACTTAAAATACTGAGGAAACACTGCTAAGAAATTTGGAGCACATAGAAGATAAAAGGGAAAAAAAAAAATATATATATGTATATATCATTTTTACCCAAAAAGGAATGCAAAATAAGGAGAATAGTGGGTTTGCCCACGTATATTTACCATAATTATTGTGGTGGAAAACGTTGAGACAATCTTTACAACCTAATTGCCAAAGTCGAACAGCTTTATCCTTGGAGGATGAAATAATACACTGCAGCAGAGCATAAATTAGATTTAGATAAATTTTGAACTTTAAAACAGCATATTAACTCATTTTGCTAAGTCAATCTCTCAATTTTCTGAAAGGACGACTCACATTTGAACTGGACCAAGCAAGGTCTAATACATCACTGGAGTGGCCGTAAAACTCCTGTAGTGGGGACTCATCAATCCGAAAAATTTTATCAGGAAAGATAACAGAGGCATGGATCGGATGTTTTCGTTGCCAACTGGACTTCCCTTCCGTCAGTTTGCTACAAAAAATTCCTTCAGCTGATAAATAATCGGAAGAAGCATCTATTATCACCACACGCCAAACTCTTACGACCCCATCTTCACCACCACTTGCGAGATACTGACCATCTGGACTAAACTTCATCGTCCAAATGAAGCCATTATGTGCACAAATTTCTTGCCCGATGACAGGCGCTGTGAACTCTAAGCATCTTTTCTTGTTATGAACCACCCTTATTTTCGACTCTTCAGGTGTTTCCACAACTGGCTTTGATGCATCACACATAACTCTACTGCCTCGTCCCTTCGACTTATTTACAAAACGTTTCCACCAACTCCTCATTTTCTTTGTACCATCTTGAAGATTTTGATACTCATCTTCATGATTCTGAGCTCCTATTTGAGGAGACACTACTGCTAAAACTACATGGGGATCCTCTTTTTCAAATCCCTCTAATTCATTTGACCTCAAATTTGACACACCAGCCTCTTTCCTTCTACAACAATCTAGAGTTTCCTCAACGTGACTAGCAGAGGACATGAAACCACGGGAAACAGCTCCACCACACTCCACAAGTCTCTCCAGTTCCATTATCTTAGATGAACCATCAACCTCTATTTCCATCTCCTGAGGACTAATCTTTGTACAAGAAAATTCAACTAATCCCATTTGCTTTAGAAAGTTTTTCCTTCTTTCCGTAACACTACATGGCTCATTAAACCAAACTTCGTACTCCAAGCTACTACTACAACTCCTCAACTCCTCTTGTGCCACGATTGACTCTTCAGATGACAAGCGATCCAGCGAGTCGAAGAACATATCATATTCTCCCTCATCAGAGCTCAGCATGTCTTGATCTTAAGACAAGTATTCCACATCAAAAACCAACTCTCCCGACGCTCTTTCCAGTCATCAAAGAAACTACTTAATAGTCACCAAAGCCACAACTCACGGACCGAGTTTTGCTCCCTGATTATGCAAAATAAATGGGGGGAAAACAAAGCGAAGTAAGCCTACTGAATAAGCCAATAAAATATACAAAAATGGGCAAGTACTAGGAACCAACTACCAAACCCACGAGACAACCAATGACAACCTATTCCTCCACGTTCTAAAAGCTCTCTATTATAGATCCCAATACTAAAAAAACAAAAATAAAAAAATTTTAAGTCACACCCAAAAGAACCGGATATGCTAGAATAATCAAATACAGGAAACAGAGACCAAAGCTACAAGGTTCGACGATTGTACCTCGGGCTGAATGCCAAAGTAAGAGGCAATATTCAACAATATCACCGACCCTCCAAAAATTGTGGCCAATGCAATATTTCAAAACACCAGTTTTACACTTTGATCAAATATTAAAAAAAGGACCGAGGTTTCTTCAAGTGCTATGTACTGAACCCCAGTAGAGGTAATAGGTGACCAGTGAGGTGGTTTATATGAGAAAATGGCGGAACAAGGAAAGGTGAAACTCGAGAGATGAGGCCAACAAACAAAAGGTGTTGAGTGTGGACTCAAGGCTCTGCAACAGGTGTCGGCTGCGAACCAAGATGAGAGCCTCGAGATCTGGGTTTTGGTGTTTGAGAGTTGAAGATTTGATTTTTACTCGCACGAGCGACAAACACGAGCGGCGCGGCCCGGGAAACAAGAAGCTAGTGTTGAGCTACAGCAACCACACTCTAATAAGTGTCCTTTCTTTTCTCTCTGTTTTTCTCTCTCTTTTTTTTTTTTGGTTCTTGTTGTTGTTGTTTCATCAAACACTTGGTGATCTTTGTAGAAAAGAACAAGTGAATCAATAATTTTAGAGGCAATTAATGTTGCTTTTGGTTCTATTCTAAAAACCCAGATGAGAAAATCCACAATTTCGATTGCGTATCAGAGAAAAAAATGGAAAACCAATGAAGCATGTTGGGTATTGAAATGAACAAAATAATGCCCGTAAGAATAAATTTTGAGTATATTTCAAAGGGAAGTATAATAAGCTCAGTTAACTTTTTGAATCGAGAAAAACTGAATACAAATACAAAATTTTCATTGAATTTTGTTTTAAAAGCAAATCTTGGGGTATTAATCTGTGTAACAGGTGTAAGAATTTATTAAATATAAAGGATTTTAATCAGTACAGTTGGTTTCCTCTAACTTAAAAGCTCTCGCTATTGAGACTTTCCAAGAGCATTAATGGCGAATCACATACCCAACATAAAAGAAGAAAACGAACCATACAGGTACAGCCTGCTGCATGAAGAGCTATGTTACTCCTACTAGGAGCCACAACTATGCCTAGTCTCTTCTCTACCATTATATAAGACAGCTAGAGAGAGAGCAAAAGATAGAGACAGGGACAGAGGGACAGAGAAAGAGAGGGCATAGAGCTAAAGACTAATACCATCCCTAGAGAAAGTGATCACTCATAACGCTTAGACCTAAAACCGACAGGTATCTACGACTCACCAGCTTGCATTGGGTTTCCATGTCCAAACAACATACAAACTCTCTTTCTCTCTCCTTGTCCCTTTCACTGTCTTTCTCTCTCTCTCAACGAGGTCAGCTTCACATATATGACTATGACTTCCTTGGGCTTTGTGTTGCTTAGTTTATGTTTTGTGCCATCAAATTAGATGGGCTACAAACCATGATGGTAATAGGTAGCTTGTGCTGCTTCTGGTTGATATGTTTGTTCCTTTGTGATTTTACACTAGCAATATCCGGCCTTTTTGGGTATGTAGCAATATAGCAAAGACAAAATAAAATAAAATAAAATTTAAAAAATTACTTTTTTCAAAAAAGAAAAAAAAAAAAAAAAGGTTATAAGCGTTTCGCTCTAGCACCTTGGGATTCTGGGATGTTGTTTACAAGTGTTCTAAAGTGTAAATACAACGTCAAGTCAGAATTTTAAAAAGCAAATCACACCAAACCTTTTCTCTATATTCTCATTTTCCTTTTTGTTTTCCTCAGATTCCCACCATAAACCGTCAACCAAAAAGCTTTTTCCCATCTGGGTTTTCATTTTGGTACATATATGGGTTCAGCTCTTTTTGTTGGTTTTTTTTTTCTTTTTTTTTTTTGAAAATATATCATGAATCAAGAACAAACAAAGAAACTCACGTGAACCAAATCATTAGAAAATAACCCATCATATGATTATTAGAATTATTATTCTTTTAATTTAAGGCTCTCTAATCCAAAGGCTCATGTGTTTTCACTTTCATCCAATACTACTGAACTAACCATAAACTTTGCTTAGAAACAAATGACCCATCATCATCAGTTATCACCATTCATGATCAGACTAACCCTGAGTGATCATCACATTTTCTGATGATAATAATAATAATTAATCTGAACAAATAAAAACGTACAAAAATGCAAAACTAATAAATATCTCAGTACGTACTCTCTCCAGTCTTTACTCTCTAGTACTCCAAAAGATTCTAAAAAAGGGTCTCTAGACTCTCTACTCTCTACCTTTGGTGGCATCAAAGACCCTTCTGAATACACTGGGTAGTACGGCCCCAGAATAGACTCAGAAAGAAGCGTGAGCTTCCGTTTTTTGATATATTTATTTCTTATTTTTTTTTAGTTAAAAAAAAAAGTGCAGTGTGAAAATGAGAGATGGGATTATATGGTCCATGAGGTAATTGGATCACTTCTGAGACATTTCTTCATTTTTCTTTTGGAAGGTTCCAAAACGCGGTGTCTCTTTCAGTGATATGGGCCGTTTGGTTTGTCATAAGTGACCAAATGGCCATTGGTCCATAGTGGCCACTACTGCTACTAATACGATCTATCTAGTAGTGCTACTACAAAACGACCCTGGATTATTGATTATTGTAAACCGTTTTTGATTTGATGCAAAGCCCATTTGGGCCGGGACGTGTCTGTCTCTGACTAAGCGTGTCCTTCTGTGTGTCTAGAGATTGTGACAGCAAATTCTGATGCTTTCCCATCTTTTTCTTATCGATTTTTATTTTTTATTTTATAGGGATATAGTAAGACTGTCTAACATAGTCCTAAGTGAGGTCATCCAATGGTTCGATCAAAATGAATGATTTAAATAAAAATATATCAAGGCACTTAATATAGACTTTGTAACATATAATTTATTTTTCTTCCTCTCTCTCTCCTTCATTTCCCTTCACTCTCTCTCTAGAGTAAGAGGTTTCTCCAAGTTAAGTGTGGCTCTTCTAATCCAACTCAGTCTCTCTCCTTTTGGACAATGACCCCTACCACTAGTTCGGCATCTTCTGTGAGTTTGCGACCCTCCACTCGTCAAGTCAACTCACATTGGACCTTCTGAGTTCCCAACTCGTGAGCTCATTCCTCACTTTTCTCTATCTCCTAAGGTTCCTCTCCTCCCTCTCTTTCTCCAATAACTCCATCAATCCGATAATACCACAATGAAATATTCTAAAAAAATTAAATTCTCTAAGATGCCTTTTTGATCTATAGCAATCTTAGATGATTGGGTGATTGAACTTAAATCAAGCTCTGTTTTGTGGCAATCTATGGAAGATTCAAAGTTCTGTTTATTTATTTATTTTTTCACAGATAATTGATTCAAACTAACTGTGTGTATATGTATATATATATGGTGAATTATTAAATTTGGCTTTTAGATAAAAAGAAAGGGTAGAAATTGGGATTGCAAATTGCATGGGAACAAAGAATGAAGAAAGATAAAAAATTGATTTTTAAGTCTTCCATACTTGTAAAATTATATGAACATGAAAACTTTCCCAAAGGATTTACTATTTTGCTCGTTGGAGAGGGATTCATGAAATTATGTGTATGGCTTTAATCTTTGTAGCTTTCTATAAGTCGATATACCTAACTACAAGTATATGAATTTGGGTATAAATCAAGAACCCAAGTATTAGGATATGAGTTTGTTTGGCTGCCTAAAAAAAGACCAGGGCGAGGAGGAAAGATGAGTGTTTCAGACAAAAACAAGTTAAAAAGAGAGAGACAAGTTTTGATTATGTGTAGTTAGGTGTGTTGTTAGTAGATTAGCACAACCAATTAATCACCCTTTGTTTCTAATTCGACAATAGAAAAATTTGAGCCCTACGGATGACCCTATGATGCGCGTCCCTACTAGCGCTTTGCCTTATTTTATATAGTATTGTTTTTATTCTGATTGAAGGACAGAAGTTTAGTTTTATTTATAAGAGTGGAAGCATTTTGAACTCGGTTAGAATCCAATGAAGCTTTTAATATATTTGTTTTCTACGAAATAATGCAATCAATTTACATTTTTCTTTAAAAATTAACCATAGAAATTTTTTTTATTCGCAATAGTTTAATCTCTCGTGTTCTTACTTTGTTATTGTGATTATTTCAATTGGTTTAACCTTTTTTTCAAAATTTTTTTCTGAATTAGTACTTTATTCAGGTGTTCTCAACTCTCTCAAGTGATAATTTCTATTTTAAGATTATATATACATATATGTTGTTATGTTGTAATTTCTGCTATGTAATGCAAAAAAATTATATAATATCGCTTTGCTCTGACTCTAATCACTAATGTTATAAATAAACAAGCAGAAAAAATTACCAATAATATAATATCATAGGATACATCGTTAGGAAAATTAAAGACCTAGTAATATTATGCTACTTGTCGTAGTGCTAACTATTTAATAACACTTTGCTATCACTTGAGGATTTCTCAGGCAATATGCATGCAACTGAATTGCTTTTCTAGCACTGATTCTTACTTTATCCCTAAAGTGTAAACCAGAAAAGGTTAAAAATATATACATTTACAGAGAGAGATTGAAAAAAAAAAAACGGTGTAGATTGTTTAAAACTCATTCATATATATATATATATATAAATATATATGGGTATTCGGGGAAACATTTTTTCATGATATGCTTATGAACGACAATTAGACACGTGGCTCAAGTTAAAAAAAAAATCGACAGAAAACAAAGAAATAGTTTTATAGGAGGAGAGGGATAAGGAAAAAGTTACTATATGGTAGAAACAGATCCAAAATCTATAAAATAGAATTTTCCATCTTCTTTTTTCTTGAATCTATAAAATAAATTTAGAAGGAGTCTTAAGAGCTGTGGCCCCGTATGTAACGTCTATTTTGTATTCTTTGTTACACTTTTACGTCTTTATTAAAGTATAGTACATACCACAATCCAACTATAGCAAATTTGGAGAGATATTAATATGGGAAATTCCTAATATTTTAATGACTAAACGTAAAGGACGGAGGGTCAAAAAATAGGACGGCTCTTTTGAACAAAACCAATGTAGCTTGTGTTTTATATATCCACTAATTAAATAAATTGATCAATAGTGTGACTAGCTAATTGTCTTTAAACAATTAAAAAAGCTAAAATTTTAAACGGTTGGCTCTGATCTAGTTACATGTAAAATTTCCATATTCTTCAAATGAGTTTCTGATCATGATTGTAGTTTACTGGCCGACATGGTGAATTGTCAAGCTGCTATAGCAATATCATATCACAATTATTTGGTTTTTGGCGTTTACTAATGTGTATAACAAAGATTTTTGTGATTTTGCTTTCATTATATTAGGGTCAAATCTTTATATTATAATTGGTTCCTTAATGATATCATAATCCATTTGGCACTAAAAAGCATGCAGAAAAGGACAATGAGATACCCAGAACAATGTGTCCCAACTAATATACACACAAGGGATTCAAATTTCTTTCCTTTCGTTTTCCCGCATGGTTTTGCTCTCTTTTCTCCCTTATTTTCTTGGCAAACAAACAAACACGTGGATGAAGAAACGGAAGAGACGTGATAAGGGCTAGGCTTGTAAATTTATGGATGATCACCACTATTATTATTCCCAAAAAGTGACGTTAATCAAATAGTATCGTTATATATATATATATGTATATGTTATTGCCATGATCAAGTAATAACTATGAAGTTTTTCGTGAATTATTAATGCTTAATGCATTTTTAGGAGTACTAAAAAAATCTTCTTTTAATTACATAACACTTGTTACATGAGAAAAACTTTCATGTTCAATTTAGTTTCAAAAGGCAATAGATAAATTTACATATATATATATATATATATATACACATGTATGTATATATTATCAAATTATGATAAAACAAATTAAGTTATATAACTACAGAATTTTCTACAACTCTTATGAAACTTTGCTGCGATCTTATGAAACCATACTCACTTGTCCACATTCGTTCATAGAGCAATATTTACTCAAGTCACAGATATTTTTGGAATACCTCTAACATTGAATAAAACCTCTATAAGATCGATCGACTCAATGGAACTAGCTAGGCTGTCTATTTCCAACTAATTGGCTAATCTTTATGAAACTACTTTCTCACCATACAAATCTCTCTCTTGTAATAATAATCCAATTTATTATATGTGTACAAAACATCAACCAGAACAGCTAATTAATAAAGTGAAGATTTTATCCAAAACAAAGGTTTTGATCGTTCTAGATCATTAAGCTACTGTATATATATTTATATGTATGTGTAGGATGAGAAAGCAAAACTGACCTGAAAATGACCGACTTTTTCAGTGAACAACGGAGGAAACCTGGCTTGCAGACTTAGCTAGCTGTACATCTTCAGTCGTAAAGAGAGCAAATCCACACCATTATATATTAATAAGCTATATAAACATGTATTTGTTGATGTGTGTGTATATATGTAGGAAAATAATAGAGAGAGAAGGTTTATATATAAGGCATGTTTGGTACTTGGCAATCAAGTTGTAGCAAAATTTTATATTGTTATGTGTAAATATTATGTATACAAAAGATATATATGGAACCTTTTTGAGCCTCATATTTAGCTAGCTAACGAATCAGCCACCTATGCAACCAAACTGGTCCCTAGTTGTAACCAGCATATCTCCGCTCGATCTTTCCTCGATATGCTCTCGTTTAAAGCCAAAAGGTGTGCACGCTCATTTGAATAATGTATCCCATCTGCTTTTTAATTTTGGCTCAAATTATTTAATTTATAACAAATATGTGACTTCTGTATAGGAAGGATTCAGTTGCAATTTACAAAACTTTGTTTCACATGGTTTCTCAAAATTAGATTTTGGCATGCATGCTTCCTTATAATTCTGTTAGTCGACTACTTTTCTTATCTTATTGTTCAGATTTGCTCCACCTACAACCTTTAATATTGAGTCTTGATCGTTATAAAGTTTATGGATTATTAATTTATTCACTTTGTATTGTATATATCGGGTTGGAATTAATTAGGTTTTCTTTCTTTAAAAAAAAAAAAAGAAGTTGGAATACTGTTAGTTATTTGTTTATTATGTGAGGTTTGCATGACTAGCATATAATTTTTGGTGATTCGCAGAACTAATGTTAGACGAAATTCAGACAATTATTGACATGTAATGTTAAAAGCTATCAATAATTTAAGTCGCTTAATCATGTGCAGATGTTGATACAATATAATATTGTTTGTAAGTTACAGTTCAATTTTATACATCTTACATGGTGGCTAAATTAGTGTTCAGTACTTTTGGTAGTTTTTTCTTCATAAAGTATTTATTAAAAAAAAATGCATATAATTAAGGTTGTGTTAGTATTCTGGAGGTTTTAATTAAGGTTTTCTCCCTTATACATCCTCGATAGGTATATGCATATCACACGCTCTCTAATCCCTATTTCTTTAATCACCTCAGCACGTACCAAGGACATATTCTTAATTAATAATCAGCTAACTAAAACGCTAATTAACTTCAATGGTAAACATTGAGATACCACGAACTTGTGCATCAAAAACTTACACCGTGACATCTATTTCAACTATTATATTATTTTAAAATATGACGTAATATTAATTTTAATACTATTTAAAAATAAAATCAGACCATTTAAAATTTAGTGAATACCATATGTAGTGTAAAATTTTAGTGTAAATTTTTAGTGTCCTGACATTATTCAATTTCAATATAGTTGTTACAGTCAAATTTCGTCTCATAGAATAGACGCTCCTCGTTATGTGGCCATCTAGAGTTTAGTGCTCATCAATCCGAGATAACCAGCTAGCTATTATTTTCTCTGGCTCACTATAAGTAGTTAACCATGCATGCATTAAGTTGACCTAGCAAACAACTACCAAGGAAGTACCAATTCCGAGTCTCTCCAAATAAAGTAAATGCCAACTACTTACACACGAAATTAGAGTCGTGGAAATTTCAGTCGAGCCAATTTGGTAGAGTTGCAGATTTTAAGAAAAATATTTTTAGCTGTGATGAAAAAAAAATTCACTGTATTGTAAAATAATTAAGTATTTGGTAAATTATAATTTTAAAATATTATGATTTGAAAAAGTTGTATTACAGTATTTGGTAAATTGTATTGTTGAATTGTTCAAATATAAAATTATCAAAATAAACATCATTATATAATTATGCATATTTATAGAAAGAGCTTATTAATATTTTTTACAATTATGCATATTTGTACATACTAAACATATTAATATTTTTTTAAAAAAAATTGATATAAAAATAAACTCAATTAAATTTATTTTATTTTACTTTATATTCATTGGAATTTAAAATTTCAATAAAGAATCAATTTGGTTACTTCAAAATAACTAATTTGAAGAGTATTTTAGTCAATTATGATTTAAATATATTAATAAATTTTTTTAAAAAATTGATATAAAAATAAAGTCAATTAAATATTTAGCATTTTTGTTTTTAAATGAAGGTATTTTAGCCATTATGATTTATTCATTAAAAGATAATATAGATTTTCGCAGAGTCTAAAAATCAAATTGTCTTAAGCCAACTTTAGATTTGATTATAACGTTATAAAAAATTATTAAGTAATTTGATTTTTATATTTTTGCCAAACATTTTTTCACCAATAAATTATTTAAAAAATAACTAAAAAGCTAAACTAAACTAGACCAATTAACTTAACATGTGAATCAATTAAGCTTAAACTTAACATGTCAATTAACCTTAATTATTAGGTATTTACCGCACTATATTAAATTCCTATGGAATCCCCTAGTTAATTGGTCAACTCTACTCTGACACATTCAGAATTAACCCTATTATCTTTTTTTTTTCGCCTATGATATATACAAGTAATAGGGATCAAATCCATTCTACTTTAATTTCTTCATCGATTCAAACACACTGGTGCATTATCCTACGCTCTAAGCAATATTATTGCTCTTCATATGAAAGATATATAAATTTTATTTTATCTTTTACTATTAAGAACTATATTTTTGCTTGATCCCTCTAGAATGTACGCAACACCTAGGAGCACATACAATATCCTCAAAAACCTTTGTCTCCCCTTGTTACGTGACTACGTCCTCAGTGTTTACAGATCTATAATCAATGATCTGTTAGATTTGTAGAACCTAATTATATTTATGAAGATCACTAAATATCGGGTATTAAGCACTCGCGAATCAACCTAGATTAGAAGGAGGGTGGTACAATAGATTCCTCAATTTAGGTATTTTTGGAATTTTAGACTTATATTTCAATTGTCCTATTTTTTCTCGTATATAAAGAGTATTAAAATGCTGAATTTGGTAAGTGAAATTATTGTACTCCTTAAAAAAGATTAAGAACGAAACAAATTGATCTCTAACACCGCTAAATTTTAGAATTTGGCACATCTAATGCTAATATGCCAAGCGAGCATTTTCTTACCTGTCTACAAAATTCTCTATATATAGAAGTATATATTTCGAGTATAATTTTTCAGTTAGATGCCACGTAACTCATGTAATAAGATATAGTTAAAATCTTGTGTTTGTAACTTCTCATTAAACCATTAAAGACAAGTGTTTCAACAAACACACAGATCAAAGAAGGACCACTTGCTTTCTTAGTTGTTAAGAGCGTATCTCGGGAGTATCTTCTGTTGATATCTTCACATTTAATGCTAAAAGGTGTAATTTGATTCTGTCTCTCCTAATTGAACCAAGGAAAAAACAATTAAATTTAAAAACCATCATGCATTCAGCATATTTTATATGTGCACACTATGCATGAAAACCGTTCTTAAGGAAACTATTAAGTTAATTCATATTTCAAACGTAATCTCTTCAAGCGAAGAAAAGGTGCTGTTTCTCAAGTACCATTATTTAACAAGTACCGATGCAAAGTACAAGTTAATTATCTATTAGACATCCAATCAAAATAATTACATGTAGAATATTTGTTTCTATTTCTATGAAAAGATGTTTTCCTTTTTCCGCTTAATTGAATAGAATTGAGAGGTGAATGTTTGGATGTCTTATATATACTGAGGGATCAATGTATCAGTCTCATCTATAGTTTTTAACTTTTGTTGGAGAAGAGTAAAGACTATTTGTCTTCTCTAGAAAGTTAATATTCCTCTACATTAATTCTACCTCGTTAACATGGCGGAGCCAAAACTTGCTCTGGGTTGAAGCCTATAACCACTAAAGCTTAGATTTTTTATTTTCATAAATTTTTTCCTCTTTTTTTTTTCTAATTTTTTATCATTGATTTTTTTCCTCTTTCTCAATAGATTTAGTTGAGTTTAATTGATTTTTCTAAATTAATTTTTGTTCAAAAATATTTTTTAAAAAAGCCATTATTATATAAATAATAAAATTTTTTAGTATAAAAATATGGAAGTGTGTTTTTTTTAATTTAAAAAATATAGCTTAACTAATGACTTCCACTTATTACAAATTAAAGGAAAATATCTAATACTACTTAATCCCCACCCCATCTCATTAGGAATAATAGATTTTCATTTTCATATCTATCCCCACTACACCTATTAGGGATAATAGTTTTTTATGCCTATTTCTAACCCACCCATTAGAGATAATAGATTTTTACGCTTCCGGTGTGACTCGAATCTAGAACTGAGATTTCAAATAATCGATGTTCTTATCACTTGAGTTAACTCACTTCGTCAAACATAAAGGTGTGCTTAAAGCTTTAATTATTAAATAGGGTATAATCTGATTTTTTTTAAAAAAATACATGTAAAACTCGAATATTAAAAAATTCAATGGAAGGAAATGATGGCATAACTGAAATTTTCAAATATATATGCAAAATAAAAAAGTGAAAAATTCAGTTTCCACTCATCCCCTGGCTCCTCAAGTGCCTTTTGATGATTTCTATCCGTCAAGGAAGTCCTCTGTTGACAATCCTCCAATGTAAATATATATATATATATATGTTATGTTTTAATAATTACTTTTATGTAAAAGTCTTTGTTCCCACATATTTTTCTTATGTTAATGGAGGTTTTTTCTCAATAAAATGTACAGACGTATAGTTTTTTTTTTTTTTCCTATTTTTGTTTAGCATTTATTGGACTGTCCAAACTTGAATGTATGTAACAAGAGTCAACTTAAATAATGGAGAATGAAAGATATTACTTTAATGGAACATTGATCATAAGTTGGTTATTTTGGAATTTTATCCCCCCGCAAAGTGGTCATATATTAAAAGATTATGACTTAATTTAAAATAATAATAATAATAATAATAATTAAATAATGAGTGATGTGGTATTACTGTTCAGTTTATGGAACGTAAAAAATGAAAAAAAACTGAATGGATATTTTTAATAACCAATAACCACTCGCTTTTTTAAGGGAGAAAGTGAATAAAAAAGTTATAAAGGAACTGAAGGGCCTCTATCCAAGCCTAAGAGAGAGATACGTTAAAATTTTTTAGGCTCTGAAAAATCAATCTCTGATAAGTCTCTCATAAAAAGGAATATGATAGATGATATAGGGTTTATCTACTGCTTGTCTTACTTGAACAACAATTGTTAGAGGTACATATTTATCTTCCTCTAAAAGTTTTGCTAACATGTGGTATCAGAGTAGACCTTCGGTCTTATGTTTAGTATAAATCGTGTTTTTAATTTTTTTTGTTGTTGATAATTTCAGAGTATATAATTTTGCGTTAAATTTAGAGATGATTTTTCTGTTATATGTGCAAAAGCATGATATTCTGTGCAATAGATTTCTTCTATAGATATCATATATATATATATATATATATCTTGACAAGTTTATTATATATCGCAAATAGTTTTGAATTTGGATGGTGACTATTTGTTTTTGTCATGTTAATGTTTTAGCATTTATCATTGAGAAATAAATGGAATATTTTATAATTGTCCATTTAGAATTGTACGGCATTGTCAGCTAATTCGTTGGATAATCTGAAATTCAAAATGATATATATATATATATATATATATATATATATATATATATATATATA
>JXTB01000039.1:639521-650289 GCA_002914805.1 Parasponia andersonii
TCTTATAGGGCTGTACAATTTTTCAAAAATTGCACATAAGTCCCCAAAATTTCAAATCTCTTTCAAATCAGTCCCCCAAAAATTACAATTTAGTTCTTCTGCACAAAACTTTTGTAAATTAATCCTCCTAATATTATATCTGGAAAATTAGTAAAATGTCCAAATTACCCTCCCAAAATCTGGGTTTTTACATTCTCCCCTCCTTAAAAAATTTTGTCCCGAAATTCAAAGTACAAGTCAAGGTTTACATCACAGTATAACTTCTGACTGAAGTTCAAACAAATGAGGGTACTTCTCGTACATCTCTATCTCGAGTTCCCAAGTAGCCTCATCGTCTTTGTGATGTTCCCAAAGCACCTTGATAAGAGGAATCTCTCTGTTGCGAAGCACCTTCAACTTTTTAGCCAACAAACGAACATACTACTCTTCATAGGACACATCTTCTTGGATCGATACACGCACGTACTGGACAACATGAGATGCATCCAGCGTGTACTTCTTCAACATTGACACGTGAAACACATTATGCACGTGACCCAATTGTGCAGGTAGGTTTAAGCGATATGCCACGGGTCCAATTCTCTCAGTGATCTCAAAGGGACCAATATACCTTGGAGCAAGCTTACCCTTAACCCCAAATCTTGTAACACCTCGCCTTGGAGTCACTTTCAAGAATACGAAATCACCAGTATCAAACTCTACCTCACGCCTCTTCGGGTCAGCATAACTCTTCTGACGACTCTGAATCTCTTTGATTCTCTCTTGGATATCCTTGATCTTCTCAGTAGTCTCTTCAATCAGTTCAGGTCCAAGAGTAACACACTCTTTAGGCTCCGCCTAATATAAAGGCGATCTACACGGCCTTCCATACAACACTTCATATGGAGCCATACCCACACTGCTCTGGTAACTGTTATTATAAGCAAATTTCACCAAAGGAAGATGATCATCTCAGTTCCCACCAAAATCCAATATGAAACAACGTAACATATCCTCAAGAATCTGAATGGTCCTTTCAGACTGACCATCTGACTCAAGATGGTGAGCCATATTGATATCCAACTGCGTACCCAATGTTTTCTGCAAAGCTCTCCAAAACTTAGAAGTGAACCTTGGATCTCTGTCGGAGACTATGCTTGAAGGCACACCATGCAAGCGTATGATGTTCTCCATATACAGTCTACTGAGCTTAGTAAGTGAGTAGTCCATCCGGATCGGTATAAAGTGAGCACTCTTCGTCAACCGATCGACTACCACCCAAACTGTGTCATTCTTTCTCAAGGTCTTTGGCAAATGGGTCACGAAGTCCATCGTGATCTTGTCCCACTTTCATTCTGGAATTTGCAATGGCTGAAATAATCCAGCTGGCCTTTGGTGTTCAGCCTTGACTTGTTGACAAGTCAAACACATAGCCACAAAGGTAGCTACCTCTTTCTTCATACCTTTCCACCAATACTGCCGCTTCAAGTCTCGGTACATCTTGGTACTACCTGGATGTAATGAAAATCTTGATTTATGAGCCTTAGTTAGAATGGTTTCTCGAAGATTGGGGTCATTAGCTACAACCAACTTCCTATTGAAAAGAAAAAATCCCTCTTTGTTAGTACTCCAACCATCTAACTGCTCACCATTCTGAAGCTGGTTCCAGATTGTCCTCAACTCCCTATCTTTCCACTGACTCCGTTGGATAGTTTGGAGAAGTGATGGTGAAATCATAATGTTGCTCAGGCAAGAAACCCCTTCATTCTCGAAGTACTGCAAGTTGTAGTTACCAATCACAACTGAGTTCCTCAAATCTTCAAACACCAGTGCAACTAGTGTACCATGAGGCTTTCTGCTCAGTGCATTAGCTATAACATTGGCCTTAGCAGGATGATACTATAGGTCGAAGTCATAATCCTCCATATACTCAACCCATCTTCGTTGTCTCAAGTTCAGATCCTTCTAAGTAAAGAGATACTTCAAACTCTTATGATCGGAGAATATGTCGAACTTCACACTATATAAGAAACATCGCCAAATCTTTAAGGCAAAGATCACTGCTGCAAGCTCTAGATCATAGGTAAGATAGTTCTTCTCATGCGGCTTCAACTGATGAGAAGTATAAGCCACAACTCGACTATTCTACATCAAGACACATCCTAAACCCGTCTTTGAAGCGTCGGTATACACCATATAAGGCTCGTTACTGTCAGGAACAGTAAAAACTAGTGCGGTGGTTAAACTCTGCTTCAACCTGACAAAAGCTTCTTCACTTTCGTGATCCCAAACAAACTTAACATCCTTCCTGGTCGACTTCGTCAAAGGCAAAGTAATTCTTAAGAAATCTTGCACAAAACGACAGTAGTAGCCTGCTAATCTAAGGAAACTACGTACATCCGTTATATTTCTCGGTCTTTCCCACTCCAAGACAGCTTTGATCTTAGCAGAATCGACTGAAATACCTCCGTGAGAAATAACATGGCCCAAGAACTTCACTTCTGACATCCAAAAGTCACACTTCGATTTCTTAGCATACAACCAATGATCTTTTAAGGTCTTAAGTACTATCCCCAGATGTACGACATGCTCTTCTCGAGTCTTGGAATATACCAGGATGTCATCGATGAACATAACCATAAAATGATCCAAAAACGGCCTAAAAATCCAATTCATGAGATCTATAAAGGCTGCAGGTACATTCGTTAAACCAAATGGCATCACCAGAAACTCAAAAGGACCATATTGAGTTCTGAATGCTGTCTTAGGTATTTCATCCTCNCATATACAGTCTACTGAGCTTAGTAAGTGAGTAGTCCATCCGGATCGGTATAAAGTGAGCACTCTTCGTCAACCGATCGACTACCACCCAAACTGCGTCATTCTTTCTCAAGGTCTTTGGCAAATGGGTCACGAAGTCCATCTGATCTTGTCCCACTTTCATTCCGGAATTGGCAATGGCTGAAGTAATCCAGCTGGCCTCTGGTATTCAGCCTTGACTTGTTGACAAGTCAAACACATAGCCACAAAGGTAGCTACCTCTTTCTTCATACCTTTCCACTAATACTGCCGCTTCAAGTCTCGGTACATCTTGGTACTACCTGGATGTAATGCAAATCTTGATTTATGAGCCTCAGTTAGAATGGTTTCTCGAAGATTGGGGTCATTAGCTACAACCAACTTCCTATTGAAAAGAAAAATTCCCTCTCTGTTAGTACTCCAACCATCTAATTGCTCACCATTCTGAAGCTGGTTCCAGATTGTCCTCAACTCCCTATCTTTCCACTGACTCCGTTGGATAGTCTGGAGAAGTGATGGTGAAATCATAATGTTGCTCAGGCAAGCAACCCCTTCATTCTCGAAGTACTGCAAGTTGTAGTTACCAATCACAATTGAGTTCCTCCAATCTTCAAACACCAGTGCAACTAGTGCACCATGAGGCTTCCTGCTCAGTGCATTAGCTACAACATTGGCCTTAACAGGATGATATTGTAGGTCAAAGTTATAATCCTCCAGATACTCAACCCATCTTCGTTGTCTCAAGTTCAGATCCTTCTGAGTAAAGAGATACTTCAAACTCTTATGATCGGAGAATATGTCGAACTTCACACCATATAAGAAACATCGCCAAATCTTTAAGGCAAAGATCACTGCTGCAAGCTCCAGATCATGGGTGGGATAGTTCTTCTCATGTGGCTTCAACTGACGAGAAGCATAAGCCACAACTCGACCATTCTACATCAAGACACATCCTAAACCCGTCTTTGAAGCGTCGGTATACAACATATAAGGCTCGTTACTGTCAGGAACAGTAAAAACTGGTGCGGTGGTTAAACTCTGCTTCAACCTGACAAAAGCTTCTTCACTTTCGTGATCCCAAACAAACTTAACATCCTTCTTGGTCGACTTCGTCAAAGGCAAAGCAATTCTCAAGAAATCTTGCACAAAACGACAGTAGTAGCCTACTAATCCAAGGAAACTACGTACATCCGTTATATTTCTTGGTCTTTCCCACTCCAAGACAGCTTTGATCTTAGTAGAATCGACTGAAATACCTCCGTGAGAAATCACATGGCCCAAGAACTTCACTTCTGACATCCAAAAGTCACACTTCGATTTCTTGTCATATAACCCATGATCTTTCAAGGTCTTAAATACTATCCCCAGATGTTCGACATGCTCTTCTCGAGTCTTGGAATATACCAGGATGTCATCGATGAACATAACCACAAAATGATCCAAAAACGGCCTAAAAATCCAATTCATGAGATCTATAAAGGCTGCAGGTGCATTCGTTAAACCAAATGGCATCACTAGAAACTCAAAATGACCATATCGAGTTCTGAATGCTGTCTTAGGTATTTCATCCTCTCTTATCTTCAACTGATGATAACCGGATCTCAAATCGATCTTGGAGAAGAACCTTGAACCACTGAGTTGATCAAACAACTCATCTATCCTTAGCAAAGGATACTTGTTCTTCACTGTCAATTGATTCAACTTTCAGTAGTCCACACAAAGTTTGAATGAACCATCAGTTTTCTTCGCAAACTAAACAGGAGTACCCCAAGGAGAAGTGCAATTGCGAATAAAGCCCTTGGAAAGTAGATCGTCTAATTGTTCTCTCAATTCTTCCATCTCAGTAGGTGTCATGCGATAGGCTGGAATAGAAACTGGCTGAGCTCCAGGAACTAGTTCAATATAGAACTCGATCTCTCTATTTGGTGGTAACCCCAGTAAGTCTTCAGAAAGTACCTCTAAATACTCACACACCACCGGAATCCATGGGTCTTGATCGTCTGTCCTTACCTCGCCATCCATGGCAAACAAGTTCCTATAACACTCAAGTCTCTTTCTTCCACCTATGCACGCTTTTAGAACAGGATTAGGCTTCAACGGACTCATCCCAGCCTGATAGATAAAAGGTTACCCATCACCAGGAAAAAGAGTCACCTGCTTCTTATGACGGTCTACAATGGCTCGATACTTCGACAACTAATCCATATCGAGTATCACGTCATACTGTCCCATCGGTGACACAATCAAATCAGCAAGAAGCTTCCTATCACCAACCACAACCCGACAAGACTTACACACACTAGACACATCGGCTACTCCTCCCCAAGGTGTACCTAACGTCATTACATAATCAAAATCGAAAAATTCCAACCTCAACAATTGAGCAAACTACAAGGATATGAATGAAAGGTATGCACCAGTATCAAATAAAATATGTGCCCAAGAGTGTGAAAGAAGGATCATACCATCAACAACACCTCCACTGGTGTGATCCTGAGTGTCATCTGCCCCAGTAAAAGCTTAGGCTTGGCCAGTCACTTTCTCTTTCCCCTTGTTACCTCTCCCTTGACCAAGACGACTACTGCTAGATCCTGGACCACTACTGCCATATCCATGCCTATCCTAACTCCCTGAGACCTGAGGAGTCTGAAAGATCTAAGTAAAACCCTGAGGGTGGTACTGATGCTGATAAGGCTGATGGGAAGTAAAAGCCTGCGAAGCACCCTGTGACTGTTGCGGCCTTGCTTGAGTGTTCTGATAAGAAACAGAACCAGATGGCTCCTCTGCAGACCTCCCTAAGAAAGAAGAGATTTATGCAGACAGTTGGGACACTCCTTCTTCCGATGACCCTGCTGGCCACAAACAAAACATCCTCCATACAGACTGCCTCTACCACCCCCTGAAGAACCACTGCTGTTCAAGCTCCCACTGTTCGGAGTACCCTGGGCTGACCACTGCCCCTGGTTCCTTCAGGTGGCTTTCCTGTCATTACCTCTCCGTTGGTTCTTCCTAGAATTCAATCCTTTTTCGATGGCCTCTGCCCACTGGGCAGCCATTGTAATCTTAGGAAGAGTACGGAAGGTTTGAGTACCAATCCTGTTGAAAATGTTTCGATTCAGACGATTCCTGAATTGGTAATTCGGTACTTCTCACTCATACCCTGTCCAAGAGCAACACTTGCCAACTCAGTGAACTCTATCAGGTACTCATTCACCAAACTGTTACTTTGAATCAACGTCTCAAACCAGTTCACAACTTCATCCTATTGATCCTTATTAGTATACTAGGCTTTGAAAATCTGCTCAAAGTCTTCCCAAGTCAAGCCCATTATATCTTGCATCTATTTCACTGTCTCCTACCAACGAATGGCACTTCCCATCAAACGGGTAATAGCAAACACAACCAAAAACTCAACCGAAGTACTAAGGGCCTGAAAGTGCCTCTCTATCTCCCACAATCAAGCAATTACCATGAGAGCATCTGGTTTACAATCAAACTGCCCTAGATAGAGACACATGAACTGCTGGAGATGATCAGCCTGATCCAACTGACGTTCCCTTAGAGCTGGAGGCTGATAGTCTGGATTGCTCATCTAGATGAATACCTGTTGCATTGCCTCAATCAGATGAGTGAAATCTAGACGAGGAGGTTCGGCACCCGGTTGGTGCCTCGAAACTCTTCTAGGAGGCATCGTTACAAGTCTGAAATAATATGTCAAAATATTAATACGATAATAATGAATGCTTGTCATAAAATCAACTTTAATCTAGCTTAATGGTGATACGTCCGAGCTGTTAAACTCAAAGCTCTGATACCAAAAATTTCTGTCACGACCCAAAACCCGGGCCAGTGGCAGAAGGGGAATTTCACAAAGGTGAGAAATTCCTAGATTTATTTGAAAAGTGTCAAAAGTCCTAGTTTTTATAAAATGGTTCATTTAAATAAAATAATTAGAATTTCACCCCGTGAACCACTCCCACAGTTCGTATACACCATTAAACGTAGATCGAATAATTATTTAAAAACATGAAATCAAATATAATTCCAAGTAACAACATCATCCATAACGAAACTTAAATCCTAGAATTGCATACATAGGTTCACAGACAAAATATAAAGTAGTAATTTTGGTTCAATGCTAACAAAAAACCCAAGTAATCCAAACACCACGACAACACACTCCGAGCATTACTAAGATAATGAACTACCATCAAGATGACCTCTTACTCCTTTTGATCACCAAGATTGCACTGGACACCACCTGAGGAAGAAGGTAGGGGATGAGCATAAAATGCCCAGTTTGAAAAACAATTACCCAGTCGAAAACATTTTAGTGATGGAGAATTCATGCATGGTTAGTTTAGTCCAAAACATACATATATATAATCCAAACCAGAAATCCATATATATATATATATAAAAGCAGTGTAATCAAACATTCAATTCATATATGCACATGACACAAATCAACCCATATCCATGAGCTCTCATCCTCTCATCTGTGGAAATATAGGATGATGGCACTAAGTATGTCTTACAGCCTACCTGACACCTAAGCCCATACCCGAAGGGGACACCTGTGTGTCGCCTACCAAACCTGGAGGGGTAACCGAATTGCCTACGCCTGCCAAATGGGGAGGTAATCAGAAGTAACAAAACCCCACGTAGGTTTACAGACTCTACACCGATGGTGGGGCATGCAGGCCACACTGTAAACCAGCGATGCTAACACGGTGCTCATGTATGATCCTATGACACGTGCAATACAAAACTGAAGTGTGAAAATAATTATGCTCGGGTTTTTCATTAAAATCAGCATTTTAGGTTTTATAAAAAAATAGGCAGCATAACGGCCCTATTTTTAATATACCTAAAATAACCTGCACTCAGAAAATTCCCAGAGCAATATAATACGTATACATCATATAATCAATTCCCATAACAGATGTTCAAGAAAACTAAAAATCACATTTGTTCTCATATGTTGCAGAAAATAAGTTTTATACAAAAATGATATAAAACAGAGGTAATTGAGTCCCTACCTCGCTCGAATAGTAATACCACGCTATTGAATCCTCAAGGTGTCGTTGACGATCGTCCGGAAGGTCGGGAACCAATTCCAAGCCCTCGATCGTCCTCTTGTGAAAAACCAACTTCTCAACAGAGCTTTAATTCTACAAACAAACCTGTTCATTAATTCCTTAATGATCCTTGCGATGAGACGAATCTAATGAGACCGGTTGGAAATCGAATGGTGGCCGGAATCGTCGGTTGCGGCCAAAAATCCAATTCGGTCTCTTGGAGCTTTTTCAGTGTTGCAGGCGACGGCGGTGACCGGGGACTAGTGGCACGGCTTCGGCATCACATGGGGAGACTTGGCCGGTCAGTTGCACGGGCAGACAACGGCGGCAGCAGCTCCTGCGGTGGTCTGACATCGACGGGTGGAGAGAGATCTCAGAGAGAGAGAGAGAGATCAGGGGGGAAGAGGGAGAAGAGAGAGAGAGAAACAAAAGGACAGGACACGTGGCCCTGCCTTATAGGGCTGTGCAATTTTTCAAAAATTATACATAAGTCCCTAAAATTTCAAATCTTTTTCAAATCATTCCCCCCAAAAATTACAATTTAGTCATTCTTCACAAAACTTTTGTAAATTAATCCCCCCAATATTATATCTGGAAAATTGGTAAAATATCCAAATTACCCTCCTAAAATCCGGGTTTTTACATCAAGAATTCTCCAAGTTCAAATAATCATAAATTCTCAAGCATTTGTATTATTTTAATGTTGTTTTGTGTTTTTATTGTAGAAAATAAGAAATTGAGACTTAGTGTATATTTGGCACGAAAAAAGGAGGAGTTATGTAGCCATTAATAGCCGAAACGAGGGAATGAGGTTAGATTAGGTCCCCTGATTAGTGAACTTACTGGAATTAGGCTAGTAACTTCTTAATTTGACAAATTTAGGAGTAATTAGGGGAAATCATGTCTTTAGTACATCAGTGCATAGTAATTTCCATATTTTATTATGTAATTTTTTTATCTTTATTTTTATTAATTTTATTTTAAATTTATTTAGTTTTGATACCTAAATAAAATTAGATTATGATAATTTTAGTACTTTACAACTAATCTAAAATTCAATCTATATGGATCAACCATTCTTGTCGTTATACTAGTTAATTCTAAGTTTTACTAGATTTGTTAAGTTAGTTAATAGGAGGTAGTTATAAATGTTAATTTGATTTTAGACGTTTATTTCTAACGATTAAATGCTTTCCCAATACCAAATTTTAGCACCACTGTCGAAGATTGGCATTTTAAGTTTGTTATTGATATTGGAAGTAAGTAGTTTGATTTTAATTTAGGCATTTATTTTTAATTTTTATTTTTCATTTCTATTTTCTTATTGTTTGTTTTGTGAGGTACTTAGAGATGGTAGATCGATAAGTCCTCTTGAGATTTGCTCAACAAGACTTAGAGCTATTTCATTGTGCATCATGGAGATAAAAAAAAGTTACTTTTCAATTTTCCCAATCATGGCTTCTCTCGTGATTGTCAACTATAAATCTTCCTCCATAACTTATGGTCTGAAACAAGAATATGGGTAGAAAAAGGGGATAGTACCACCTATTTCCACCAATTATCCGCCAACGAAGCCTATTGGTTTGTTGAAGACATAGCCGATTTTGATTATCAAAGTTGGAGTTATCCACTAAGTCACTATGGTTTAGCAGATAGTTCTAACAGTTCGGTGCCATTGTTTGACACTCTGCATCATCAAGTAGAGTCTTCTCTCGACTTTGAAGAGTTAGTTGCCCAATTTTTGAAGGAGACAAGGCCCCATATAGAGAAGTTGGAGAGAATAGAGATGGTGGCAAGGGACGCACAAGATATGTACAATTGTGAAAGCCACCGAGAGGAGATAGGCATCAGCGGAAAGATCTTTGGATTATTCGATGATGACTACTCAACTGAGGCGAAGGTTTAAGATAATACTTATGAATCTTAATCTTTTAAGATCCAAGTTATTATACCATCGACTATCAAAGCTCATTTTTTATGATGATCCTATATGGCCAAAATCTCCCCTATCGCCTCTAGCACCGGTCATTGAAGCCCACTACGCACATATGCTAAAGCCGAATCAAGTTGAGTGTATGTGTCAAGCATTGCTATATATCGCCAAGTTTGAGGACTTTTGAGATCAAGACCAATATATCATGTTGCATGACACGTACAATGGGCGGAGGCTGATTTTCGACAAGTTTCCAATTTATACATAGTTGAGCATAAAAACGTGAGGCATGGATGAATGTGCCCCCACCTCAAGTTAGAGCCACTATGCCTTGAGCACTACTATCGCCATCACACTTGGACGCAAGATGTCTCATCTTTTAGGTACGTTTTCTCACTCCCTTATGCCTAATTAGATTGAATATTGTTGATTATGAGTTTGGGGGTGGGGACACTTAGAGGTTGATCAGTTTATTTGTTGGTGGATATGACTTTTTCTTCTATGACTTGTGTCTTTCATAAATATTTTTACTTGCTTTTCTTTAGTTGTTTTGAATAAGTTGTAAGTTTTGATAAGATGAGATGGCTTGATATTAATAATGAATATAGTCATTTAGTGTTCCTTAGGTCTTTTAGAATACAACTCATTGAATTATTTGTGTGCTTGGCTCATATTGGTTGAATTTCACTTTTGACTCTCTATATTTGAGTACCATGAATCATGATTACTTGACTAATTTGAGCTTTAGAGAATACTCATGTGCGTTAGTTAGGTTTTGACATCTCATAAGCTCTATAACCTATTTGAGTGTTGCTTGAGGCAAAATTCTAGGTTAAGTGTCATTGAAGAGAGGATTTAGGCATTTCTTTAGATCGTTTGAGTCTTTAAAGCTAACATTTGAAATTTTTACCCCTAGTTAGCCCCTTAATTTAATATCAATGAAAGAAAGGAGAGAGTTAATACAAATTGTGCATTA
>JXTB01000039.1:650677-674404 GCA_002914805.1 Parasponia andersonii
TTTTTTATTGTATAAAATAAGAAATTGATGCTTAGTGTATATTTGTACCGAAAAAGAGAAGTTTATGAAGCGATTAATAGCCAAAACGAGACTTGGAGCATCAAAGAAAACTAAAGCTCAACTAGACCAACAACTAGGTGCCGCAGTGCCTAGAATTAGGCACTGCGGTGCCTAAGCTCCAGAGCATTGGCACCACAGTGACCTAAAAGTGGCACTGCAGTGCCTCAATACTAGAAACACTAGTGTCACAATGTCAGTTCATTTTTCAACACGCGCATAAGCTACGTTTTCTCTATTTTGTAGCCACGTGTCCACTCGTTTTTGGCAAACTTTAAGGGCCATTTTTGGCCATTGATCTAACACCAACAGATGGTCAGATTTTTCCCTTTCTTTGGTCATCTTAGTACTATTTAAATATACACTTTAGTCTCTATTTCAAGGTATGGAGAGTTCGAGATGAGGCCCCCTTTTGAGAGCTAAAAAATCCTAAAGAGAGAGAGAGAGAGCTTTGGAGCTGAAATTTGGAGAGAATACTTAAGAAAGATACTTGAAGAATTGAAGGCTTAAAGTTCTACTTCCATAAAAGAGTTTTCTCTTCTTCTTTCTCATCCTAATTTCATTTGAATTTTGTATTTGGCATATTGTATAATTTGTTTGGAATTATGAAATTCTTTATAAGATTAGCTATGAATTCTACTATGCTTGGATTGATTCTCTATCTTAAGATTTGATCTACCCTTTTATACATTGTTTTGTATATTTTGTTAATTGTTGACTTATTTACTATTATCAATTCATTTATATTTCTCCTTGCTTATTGCCTCTAATTCATGTGACCAATGAATTAGTTGAACTTGGGTAGTAGTTTTGATACTTGAGAGAGTTTGATTTCATAATCTGGAATTGAGAAACATAGTTTAGGTTATTGTGAGACCGAGAGGAGATCAACACCTAGATAATCAAATTAGGAAGTTCTTAAGGACTAAAACTTAATGAGTGCTTAGGGAACTAGGTTAGATAAAAACATCAACTTGGGTATTTAAACATATTATCTCATTTGATACTCGAGAGAGAGAATGAAATTAGATTAGGTCCCTTAATTAGTAAATTAAATAGAATTAGGCTAGTAATTACTTAATTTGATGAATTTAGGAGTAGCTAAGGGAAATCATGTCCTTAGTACATCAGTGTATAGTAATTTCCATATTTTATTATGTAATTATTTTATCTTTATTTTTATTCATTTTATTTTAAATTAATCTAGTTTTGATGCCTAGATAAAATTAGGTTATGATAATTTTAGTACTTAATATCTAATCTAAAATTCAATCTTTGTGGATCGATCCTTCTTGCCACTATTCTAGTTAATTCTAAGTTTTACTAGACTTGTTAGGTTAGTTAATATGAGATAATTATAAATGTTAATTTGATTTTGGACATTTAATTCCAACAACTAAATGTTTTTCCAAAACCAGCATGATAAGATTATTTTATTTTTATGCGGTTGTTCCTTAGTTTTTTTTTTTTTGAAAGCCTTAAAATAGGATAATTGATCATAATGTTTTCAAAAGGCTTATTTTTCTTGCATAGGGAATTAAATTGTGACTTTTGCCGTTATCATGCAAAAAAAAATTACATGCGTATTGGTATATATATTTTTCATTGAGGTATACTGCTGTTTTTGGGAAAATTTATGGTGCATATTACTAAATGTCATCAGGATTTAAATTGAGATATATGGATATATATGGTTGATTAATTATTTCTAGTCTTATTTGCCCTTTGATTATGGTTATAATGGAGCTCTTGTCTGATTGTTTATTTAGCATTTGAATTATTCAATGCTATACGAATTCAAATTTAGATATCTATAAGGCTGGTTGTTTTTGACTTTTTTGAGTTTTTCGTATGCTTACCGTTTAAGAAAGGGGAAGAAAAAGTGGTTTTCCGGATAAGTTCAATTAAACCCTTAACTGAAAAAAAAAAAAAAGCTGTAATATTTGATAAAGCAATTATCTTTGCCACTACAATTATGGAAAGTTATTTACATTTTAAAACTATTTTATGCATATATGTGTTTTGTTTATTTACGGTTGCAGGAGAAGTATTTTTGAAAAGTCATTTGTTTAAGGATAATTTATAAATTATATTTTTTTGAATTATCTATTAATGACCATTATAGTTAAATAGATTTCCTTATCTATACGCATATATAAGAATGAAAATTTTTCAAGCTTTTGGAAACTGATTCATACGTATATTATGTTTCAGTACGTTTAATTTCTCTGTTCATAATAAAAGGAGAATTGTTAGTCAAATAAAAAGTATGTGTGTATTAAAATAAGGAATCTGTTGAGATTTTGGAAAAACGTAATACTATTTTATTACTACTGCATGTATCCTTATTACTATTAAATTGGCACATGAATTTTGGATAAAATATTTTTTTATTTTGTTGTATAATTTAAAGAAACAATATAGTAATGATTTTAAGTTTTATATTGGAATTTTTAGAAGATATGTGATTTATTTTCTGATAATTGTTATTTAAGTATTATTATAGCTTAAAGAGTAACTGCAACATCTTAAGTTAAAATATTATTTATAAATTGTAAAATCAAATACAGAACCATGTAAGTGATATTTTAAGATAATTATCAATTAAAGATAATTCATTAAAATAATTGTTCGGCTCCATAAGGAGATATTTATTTTAGTGAGCCTTGAAATAAGATTGTAAATAAGACACATAAAAATGAAATTTCTTATACCCATATACATGGAAATCTTATTTCTACTTGAGTCTTTATTTACTAATCTTATAAATATAAGTATGTAAATTCAATGTATATTATACGACCTCTACCCATAGAAACATTTGAATTTACAAATTGAATTTGACATTGATTAATTCAATATATGGTTTAATTTTATTCTTAGCATTGATTTGTATGTAATTTTTCCTATGTATTGGTTCATAATATTTTCAATGATTCTCGTGTTCCAATTTTTTGTGGTGATAATTTTTCTCACTGGAATGAGAAAATTCTCCTTAATTTAGGGTGCATAGACCTTGATTTAGTACTTCGTGAGGACGAACTACTTGTCCCTATAGAATCAAACACGCTAAGTGACAGGACTGCTTATCAATCATAGGAGCGATCCAATCGCCTTAGTCTCATTTTATGAAGACTAATATAAGTAAGAGCATTAAAGGATCGATTCCTGAATGTAATAAAGGCATGAACTTCATGAAGGTTGTTGAAGAGTAATTTGTGAGTTCTGATAAGGAAAAGACCAACACCCTTATGAAGAAGTTAATAAGTGTATTTTACACTTATCTTTACTACATTTTTAAACTTAAGAATCGCTCATCTTTGAGCTCTTTTAACTTGTTTTATCATTTTTGATGCATATTTCAGGTGAAAAGTTATTGAGAGGAGAATTCCAGCTTTTCAAGTAAAATCGAGGCTAAATCAAAGAAAATTCGATCATTTGCAAGTGAAGACAGACAAATGATGTCTCAATAATATGTAGTAATGCCAATAATAGGGAAGTAACTGAGCAAAACTAGGCATTGCAATGTCAAAAGCTCTAGAGACTTGGCACAGCAATGCCATTCTGCAGTGCTACAGCACCGCATGGTAAACAGTGTAGCACCGCAACGCCGTCCTTTGGATATTGTGGCACCGTAGCACCATAGTCCACCTCTGTAGTGCCATTTCTTCGACCGTCTTGGTGCCGCAGCACCACATTTTGATGCTACAATGCCACAAAGCGCAGATATGTTGCAAAATTCCTAGATCGTGCCTGATTGGCTTCTTGTTTTTAAACTTTCTTTAACTCATCTGAAAGGAGAGAAAGGGGATGAAAACCCTAGCAACTAAGGGTTCCTAGAGTCATTTCTAAGGGAAAACAGCACCAACGAGGGGGATTTAATCCCAGGAAATCAGATTGGAAGCTCTAAAAGAGTTTTTTCTTTCCTCTTATTCTTGTTTTCCTCTTCTATTTTTTGTATTTGAATATGTATCAATTTTGTTATGTGTTGTGATTCTTTTTGTATGAACATAAGCTAAATTTCATTTCTTAGGAAGCAATTGAACCTCTAATATAATCTAACTATATTGTTTTCCTCAATTGTTCTTGATATCCATTGTTAAGTTAATTATTCTATTTTAAGTTTAATGCATCCATTTACTTGGCCACTAAATAGAGCTGTATTATGAAACCTGTATGAACTTGGGAAGGGGAATATAAGTTTGGACATAGACAGAACATCACAAGATTTCCTAGTGTAGGACGAGTTTGCAACAGATAGAAATATACCTATGTGACTTGTGCAACTATCATATGAGAACTATCAAACTTAATGAATCTAGTCAATTTATGTTAAGATTAACATACTAGCTTGTCTAGATATTTTCATTTATATCTTGGAAAAGAGTTTATGAATATATTAAGATTTTTGGTTGTCAATTCTAAATGGACAATTGTTTTATGAGGAAAACTAATAGTTGGAGGAGTTAGAGGATAGATTGCATCCCTAGGTCCCTTATTATTGCTTTAAGAATTATCTTTGGTTGCCTGCTTTTGATTTCAACTCTTGCATTTTACTTTGTCATTTACTTTTTAATTCTTTATCAAGACCATCAATTATTGTTGTTTGAATAAATTAGAAGCTAGTTTCGGTTAGTACTTAGTATTTGTGAATCGTGTACTCTCTATGGGATTGACACTCTCTTACTCTATATTACTTGTTGCGACTCATATACTTGTGGTTGTGTGTTAGAAAAAGCTCAACAAAAGCTTTCAGGCATGAAACATGACACTTCTACTAAAGTGCGTGAGCACATTATGTAGATGAGGGATATTGCTGCTCAACTTAAGTCTCTAGAGATTGATATTTCTGAGTCATTCTTGGTTAATTTGATTATGAAATCTCTTCCTAAGGAGTATAGTCCATTTAAGATCTCATACAATACACATAAGGATAAATGGACTGATAATGACCTCCTAACTATGTGTATTTAAGAGGAGGAGAGGCTGAAGCATAAGAAACTTGAGGTTGGTAATCTCATAACTCATGATGAGACAAATGACAAGAAGGTTAAGGCTGGTCCTAAAGGAAAGAAAAATAATGTACCAAAATAGAAAAGAAGCAATGAGAAAAAAATGCTTCTTTTGTAAGAAAAATGGGCACATGAAGAAGGACTACCTAAAACACAAGAAATAGCTCGAGAAGAAAGGTAACTCTTTCATCTATATATCTCATGAATCTCGTTTTATTGGGGCTTCTAATAATACATGATAGATTGATTCCGGTACAATAATTCACGTTGCCAATGTTATGCAAGGTTTTCTAAATCTAAGGAAACTAGAGGCAAATGAAGAATTCAACTATTCAGAAAATCAGATGAGTTCAAAGGTTGAAGGCGTGGGAACATTTAGACTAGTTCTAAAATCTAGCTTTTATTTAGAACTTAAAGACATTTTTTATATTCCATTATTTTCTAAAAATTTGGTTTCTGTTGCAAGACTAGCACATTTGGGTTTTAAGTTTGTATTTGAAGACTTAAACTTTCTTTTTATTTAAAGATAGCACTATTGTTGGCAATAGTTTTCTAGTCGACGGTTTATATAAGTTCAATTAGGATCCCGCGTATGAATGCAACCTTTTAATTATGAAAGAAAATAATGTTGGTACTAAATATTGTATTATTAATAAGCACTTCTCTAAATTATGGAGGAAATCAGGACATATCTCAATCTAAAGATTTAAAAGATTAGTGAATAAGGTAGTTTTACCAACTCTTGATTTCACTGATTTTGGTACTTGTGTGGATTGCATTAAGGAAAAGCAAACTAATAAGAACTCCACGGGTGCCGAGAGGATTTCTGAAATTCTTGAGATCATACATACAGACATTAGTAGGCCATATTCCCCTTGTCTAAATAGTCAAATATATTTCATATCTTTTATAGATGACCATACAAGATATATGTATCTTTATTTTATAAATCATAAGGATGAGGCAATAGATGCCTTTAAAATTTATAAAGCAAAGGTAGAGAAACAAAGGGAACAAAAAATTAAGATCATCCGATCAGACAAAGGAGAAGAATATTATGGAAGGTTCACTAAGAAAGGTCAAATACTAGGTCTATTTGCTAAGTTTCCCCAAGAGAAAGGCATTATTGCATATTATATAATACCAGGCGTACCACAACAAAATGGTGTAGTTGAAAAGAGAAACCAAACCTTAATAGATATGGTAAGGAGCATGATCAGTAATTCAAGTCTACTCTTAAATTTATGCAGTGAAGCCTTAAAAATTGTTGTGTATATTTTGAATAGAGTTCCATCCAAGGTAGTTCTTAAAATACCTTTTGAATTATGGAATGGTTGGAAACCAAGTTTAAGATATTTACATATTTGGAGTTGTCCAGTTAAAGTGAGGGTTTACAGTCATCAATTAAAGAAATTGGATCTAAGAATAGTTAGTGGTTATTTTATAAGCTATCCAGTAAACTCGAAAGGATACGGTTTTTTTTTTTTTTTTACACTCTACTAGAATTATCAAAGCTAGAAATACTAAATTTCTAGAGAATCATAAAGTGAGTGGGAATAAATTTCCTAGAAATATTGAATTTTATAAAGGAATAGAAAATCTTCTCAAGATAATATAATTGTTTCTAACCAAAGAAATACTTCAGAACTTATTGAGGAGCAATCGATTCAAGAGCAATCACTCAATGAAGCTTGTGTAGACCCACAACTCAAACTCTAGCAAATGAAAATGAGACTGTTGATTTTAGGAGAACCTCAAGAGTAAGGAAACTAGCAATTTCTAGTAATTATGTTGTATATCTCTAAGATTCTGACTCTACTGTTAGACTTGATAATTGTTCTAGCTCGTTTTTATAAGCCTTGAATAGAAAAAACTCTATCTTTTGGTATGATACCATGAAGGAACAGATGGAATCTATGACTAAAAATCAAGTTTATGATCTCGTTGAGTTGCCAGCTAGTCATACAACCACTGATTGTAAATGGGTTTGTAAAACCAAAAGAAATACAATTGGCAATATTGAAAGATATAAAGCTAGACTTGTAGCCAAAGATTTTACTTAAAAAAAAGGCATTGATTACCATAAGACATTTTCTCTAGTTTTTACGAAAGATTCTTTTAGAATCACTATAGTTTTAGTAGCTTATTTTGACTTAGAGTTACATCAAATGGATGTGAAAATGACATTCCTGAATAGGGATCTTGAGGAAAAGGTATACATAGAGTAGCCTAAAGGATTCAATGAAAATAAAAATAGTCACCTAATTTGTAAATTAAGAAAATCTATATATGGGTTGAAACAAGCCTCATGTCAATGGTATTTGAAGTTTCACAATGTTGTTACTTCATATAGATTTACAGAAAATATCATTGATCAGTGTATATACCTTAAAATCAGTGGAAGCAAGTACATTTTTCTAGTCCTATATGTAGATAATATTTACTTGCTAGTAGTGATTTGTGTTTGCTACATGACATAAAAGGTTTTCTTGCTCAAAACTTTGAAATCAAGGATATGAGTGAAGCTTCTTATATTATTGACACAGAAATTTACAAAGACGGGTCTATCAAGGACATTAGAATTGTGTCAAAAAGCCTACACTAAAAAAAATTTGGAGTGATTTAGAATAAAAGATTATGTACTTATTGTAGCACCCATTGTTAAAAAGGACAAATTCAGTCAGAGTCAATATCCACAAAATGACTTAGAATGAGAACAAATGAAGGCAATACCTTATGCTTTCATTGTGTATAGTGTAATATATATCCAAATCTGTACTAGACCAGATATTGTAGTAAGGCTACTAGGTAGATATCAAAGCAATCTGGGTATGGAACATTAGAAAGTTGAAAAAAAAGTAAAAAAAAACCAAAAAGAAACAAGGACTACAAACTTACATACAAGCATACCGATCATTTTGAAATGATGGTTACTCGAACTCGGATTTTTTCAGATGCTCAGATTCAATGAAGTCTACTTAAGGATACATCTTCTTTCTTACTGGAGGTGTTGTGTATTAGAGAAGCATTAAGCAGACTATAGTTGCTTCATCAAATATGGAGGCAGAATTCATTAGTTACTAAGAAGTTACTTCATAGGCATTATGATTGAGGAATTTTATCACATGGTTGAAAATTTTCGATTCTATAGCAAGACTTTTGAGGTTTTACTTGATAATTTAGCTACAATATTCTTTTCTAAGAATAATAAGAGTAGAAGTCGCAAGAAGCATATTGACATTAAGTTTTTGGTTGTCAGAGATTATGTAAAAAAGCAAGAAATAGTTATTGATTGTGTAAAGATTGAACTTAATATAACTAATCCCATGACTAAAGGATTGTCAGATAAATTGTACAAAGATCATGTGGATCATATGAGATTATCTATTTAGACTTATTTTTGTGTTGCTTTTATTCTCTAACTATGTACGTACTTATTTAGCTATTTCAATTCATGAAATATATTGTGCATATAAAGTTTGTAATAATTAATCTATTAGGATTATTTAAGTAAAAACCTGAATGACTTATAAGAAGTTTGTTCATAAAGTAATATTTAGAAGTTTTCAAGCATGTGATACATGGAGAGGAACAAACTTATAATTAGTACACAACCGCTATAATTCATGTATTAGAAGTTTCACTATAAAATGATTAAAGAAGTTACTAAAACATCTTATAGCTATGATAAGTCATCACCCTATGGTACATACTTTTATTACGTGGACCAAGTGGGAGAATGTTAGAATTTTATCCCCATAAAACTGTCCACATATCAAGATTATGACTTAATTCAAAATAATAATAATAAAAATTAAATAAATAAATAATAGGTGATGTAGTATAAATGCTCAGTTTGTGAAATGTGAAAAATAAAAAAATAAAAAAATGAATGAATATTTTTAATATCCAATAACCACCCATTTTTTTGATGAGAGAAAGTGAATAAAGAAGTTATAAAGGAACTAAAGGGTCTCTAGAGCCTAAGAAAGAGACACACTAAAATTCTTAGTCTGTGCAATATTCATTTCTGAAAGGTCACTCGTGAATAGAAATTAATAGAATAGAATATCTGGAGTTTATCTGCTGCTTGTCTTACTTGAACAATAATAGCTGAAAGTACGATACTTATCTTGTCCTAAAAATTTTTCTCACAAGTTATGAATTTGTGTGCGCATCACATTTTTCGTGCACATTTTTTTCTCCTTAAATATCAGTCAAATACAATAGTTTGATCTATAGTTTATTTGTACGTAATTTGATGTTTGTGTTGATTGGATATAGAAAAGAATAAAAAAAAATTATTTAATTTTAAAAAACTCACTGTTAATATATAAGATTTAGATGCCTATCATTACAAAAAGGATTTAAAATTAACGGAAAAAATTGGATGACGTATATATAGTAATTAATCATCTTCTAATCAGTAACTAAACATCTTCTAACCAAGTTACGTATCTTGAGATCAAATGAAACATGTTTTAGACTTGTCCAATATCTACAGCCTTTATCAACCAAATTAAACAACATTAATTTGTGTAACATTAATACTCTAAAAGGGATGGAGCAAAAGGGTGTACTAAAGCAGCAAAACACGAACACATAAGGGCACCAATGCAAATATACAAACTTGCTATGGTTAGTCTTATCTAATAGTTGCTTCGCTTGCAGTATCTATGGCCTTATTAATCCCAAGGTCTCTACCATTAAAAATATAGACCCCACCCACATGACTCCTTGTTTTTCTTTAGAATTAAGCTGACTCACCTTACTCCCTTATACGAGTTTGACTTGAACTACTGCACACCAAGTTCCAACAGCTAAGTGCTCATCTCATTCCCTTCAAACTATAGTAAATTACTATAACTCGAGGACCGCTCTAAATATATAATTTTCTAAGTTTCATTTTTCCTTTTTGTTTCTTTCACATAATATTGATTCTTTTATATATATATATATATATATATCTATAAATATATATATATATATATCTATAATTTGCTCCACTGGCATTTCAGTAATCTTATGTGGGCGTTGTCACTGGGACCATTTTTCCATTTGCTTTAATTTTCAAGATTAGTAACTAATTAATGGACAGAATTAGCTGCTGTCCTTGAGATACGAAAGATCCTCTTTTTAAGTTTATTTTCATTTTTATTTTGTGAGATTCTGACTATAATTGAGATCATGTGACTGCATATATCTGGCGTACCTAAAGGGATCTTTTTTTCTTTTTGTTTTTTCGAAATTCTTACAAAAACGTACCTTCCGATTAAACAAACCAAATCACACTTAATTGGTGATTTAGTTGAAGATGATCAGTGAACCCATATGCAGCATTTCATGCTTTTAATGGTGAATTAACCAGATTAATTTTTTGAACCATATATATTCCCTATTATCCTATTGAGGGTTTCTCGTGATTAACTTCTGATCTTTTATATATATATAATGAAATTGGTAGATCTAGACCTTATTATAATTTCAAAAAATATAGTAAATAAAGCATAAAAAAGTATTAGTTATTACAAGCTAGAGGTTTTTGGAGAACTGCCCACTTTATCATAGAAAGTGAAATTAAAATAAACGCTCCTTTAAAATAATTTACACTCTAGGTTACATTAGCAGGGAGAAAAAAAAAAAAACTTACTCAAATAGTTTGACCGGTCTACTATATTAGTTTTCATCACGTATATAGAGTGCACGAAAAATGGCATGATATCAATTTTAGTCCCAATTATATATATATATATATATATAATAATTTAGTAGATTTTTTTTAACTGGATCAATTATCTAACGGTTATCATAATTTGAATAGTTATAAAAAACAATAAATAATATTATCTAATATTTTTTTCTTTATATTTTTATCATAAAAAGATGTATATGATGAATTTTAATTAGATAACTAAATTTGTACTATTTTTTTTATTGTTTTGTCCAATTAAAATTCATTATCCATGTCAAGATAAAGAAAGAAAAATATTAAATAATATGTATTTATTGTTATTTTTTTTCAACTACTCAATCCATAATAACTGTTAGATAATAATTTAAAAGCTAAAAAAAAAAAAATACTTATAATAAGTAAGACATAAAAAATAAAAAAATAAAAAAAATCTGCTATATGATCCATATATGTGTATATATATATATATATATATACTAATGGATGTGTCAATTGACTTGTTACTTTGAGTGCACTTGTTAAGACTAAATATATTAATATTTGATTAACATCACCATGTGTCAATTTTACGGAAGGAAAAAAAGAAAGAAAGAAAATACCTACAAGCTAGTCTATGCAATTTGAAACCACATTTTCATATTCAATTTATTAGGAGACCATAGTAAGATAACCAAGTGAAATCTCAATAATTTCAGCTTTATTCAGGAGAAAAAAATAAAACAGAGAGATCTTGAAACTTTTGGAGACTAAGACTTTACACGAACACATAATATTGTGCCCCATATAGATTGTAATGGCATTTGCGGACTGGTGGTATAATAATGAGGCTACCTAATTGGCATAAAAGTTGATAGTTTCCTTTTTAAAAAAAAAATTGATAGTGTCGACCCATTATATCCAAATTATATTGCCTATCGTTTTCAAACATGTCAATCATAAACGAATACTTCCAGCAAATATTTATTACACATACGTATTTATGAAAAAAAATAATAAAAGAAGAAGATAAAATCAACATGGTAAAGAAATTAGAAAGGAAAAAAAAAAAACCTAAAGTACAAACCTAATTCATTTTCAAATGAATCCGTTATACTAAATAAGGGCTACAAATTGGCCCTTGCTATCTATGTGCTTGTTTCATGAAGTCGTGGATATATAGGTTAACTATAGAGATGTACATATATCCGCTTCCCATTTAAAAAAAAATAAAAGAAGCATAATATGGAATACGTACAATAACATTTACGTATACAATCTAGTTTTAATCCGAAGGGATTGGATATTGCGACCTTTGATTTGATACTATTTTTAATCTAGTTTTAAGAGTTAAGCTTTTCAATATAGTTATTTTTATTTATTAGACAAGTAAATATTAGGCTTTACATCCGTACACCTGTGAAATATTTTAATATCCTGAAATTTTAGGTTAATGGAGAATTTAACTCACTGTCCTAAATCCTGATTATTTGAATTTCTATGCTGTCTCACTGTACACACCGAACAATATTTTTGAGGACAAAAATTTTTGATTTGGTAAATCATATTTTTTTATAAATAATAAATTAGGACTAATAATTCGTGTGGACTTATTTAATGTCGTGCGAGTTTCGTATTATATGCAAATTACCTATTTAATGAAAACATCAGTTAAACTGGTATGTTATAATAACTTATTTATTTGATTTTTTTTACTCAAATTTATTTTATTAAGATAAATTAATTCATTAGTTTGCTGTTTTTTTATTTAAATTACAAAAAATTTATTAAAAATATTTTTTATGAATTCATTACTAAATATTTTATAATATACTTTGATAAAAAAATTAATTAATCCTGATAATTCGATAAATTTCATAATAAATGTGTCAACTAAATGTACCTACCAATTTCAAATTCAAAAAAAAAAGAGAATAAAATTAAAAAAAAAGGGAGAATTTATTTATTTTTTTTAAAAAAATAATAAATAAATAAATAAAAAATGACGAGTGAACAAACTGAATCCTCAGAAATAAAATCTATTCCAGTACTTATTCAGTCTGAAGGTGCCTTTAATACCAGTATTCTACTTACCGAAACAAATTACGATGTCTGGTCTTAATCGATGGAGATGCATATTACTAAATGAGAAAAACTCTCATACATCATGGGCAAAGCCGCTCTACCTTCTGTGTCGGACAAGGGATATGAGAAATAGTATACTGAAAATCAGAAAGTGAAGCGTTGGCTTCTGATGTCTATGACTCCTGACATTATGAAGTGCTATCTCAGTATTCCCACTGCCCGTGAAATCTGGAATGCTTTATCCAAAGCCTTTTATGATGGAACTGATGAGATGCAAGTCTACTCCCTGTATCAGAAAGCCTTCTCAGCCAAACAAGGTACCAAATTGCTTTCTGCTTATTATGGAGAATTAATAGAAATATTTCAAGAACTCGACCATCGTGATAGAGCGGTCATGAAGGTTCCTGACGATGCGATAGCATACCGACAGTCGATTGAATGCACTCGAGTCTACTTATTTCTTGTTGGATGTTTTTATCAATTTCGGCGAGAAATTTTACGTCTCGAGCCACTCCTAAGTCTGGAAGAATGTTATTTTTTAGTCCATCGTGAGAGCTTACGATCCACTGCTTTCCATGAGGAAACTACCAAACATGAAGCTTCTGCACTGTTCTCTCAACAACGACCCAGTCAAACATCGCAGGATCACCCCAAACCCACCAATTCGAAGAGTTTCACCTTCGAAAAAGGCTCCTTGAAATGCACTCACTGCAATCAAAATGGTCATACCAAAAATCGGTGCTTCGAGTTGATTGGATATCCAGACTGGTGGGACCCAGCATGTCATCGGAATGCTAAGAGACCATCTTCAACAGCTCTCACTCAAACAAAAGCAGCCGATGTTCAATCTACTTCATCAGTGCTGGTAACCACCATTGGAGAAGGTAAGGTTTTAAATATTACTACACCTGTTTTGAATAATACATGGATAATTGATTCTAGTGCCACTGATCATATGACATTTGATGTGCAACATGTTCCTACCCTGAAACTTTCATCCAGGAACTGTGTTTCTACTGCTAATGGTAATACTAACACAGTTGTTGGTGAAGGGTCCTCTAATCTTACTAAAACTTTACACCTAGATTCTGTATTAGTGGTACCTTCCTTAAACTATAATCTTCTCTCAGTTTCTCAATCACTACTACCTTGTCATGTGTGGTTATTTTTGGTCCTAATTCTTGTGTATTTAAGGATATTCAAACTCAACAAATGATTGGTTATAATATTAAGAAAGGGATGTTGTACTACTTAGATCTGGAGTCAGCAGAGTCAAATGAACTTCAACAGCACTAGTTCCTCTAAGAAGATGACTGAGATTTGGCTTTGGCATCGTCGTTTGGGCCATGCCTCTTTTGGTTATTTAAAACGGTTGTTTCCAACTTTGTTTAATAATTTGGATATGTCTAT
The DNA here is from genome assembly GCA_002914805.1 of Parasponia andersonii. NCBI lineage: Eukaryota > Viridiplantae > Streptophyta > Magnoliopsida > Rosales > Cannabaceae > Trema > Trema andersonii. Next base: position 664,910 of record JXTB01000039.1, read on the forward strand.
TTTCAAATGTGATGTTTGTACACTTACAAAAAGCCATTATGCTTCATTTCATTTAAGTTTAAATAAAAGTCCAACTCCATTTATGGTTATTCACTCCAATGTTTGGGGTCCCTCCAAGGTTCCTACATTGGGAGGAGCTTATTGGTTTGTTACCTTTATTGATAATTGTACTCGGATGACTTGGTTATATTTGATGAAATCCAAATCAGAGGTTACAGTGTTATTTCAAAAGTTTTATAATACTGTACATACATAATACAATACTAAGATTCAAGTACTTCGAAGTAATAATAGGGGAGAATATCGTAGTACTGAACTCCAACATTTTTTGGACTCTCATGGCTCCATTCATCAAACCAGTTGTCCAGATACACTACAGCAGAATGGTGTTGCTGAACAAAAAAACAGACACCTATTAGAGGTTGTTCACGCTTCACTCATTGAAGTACACATGCCCCCTGCTACTGGGGCGAAGTTCTTCTCTCTACTGCCTATCTCATAAATAAGGTTCCATCAAGTTCACTCAACTTCCAAACACCATTTCAAGCACTTACAGATGCTGTTGTTGCACCCTTAGTTCCCAATCTAACTCCTCATGTCTTTGGTTATATTGCCTACGTTCATCTACCTAAAGATCAACGGAGTAAGTTAATGCCTAGAGCCTTGAAATATGTTTTTGTTGGATATACTCTACATCAAAAAGGGTATCGATGTTATTACCCTTTCACTAGGCGCATGTTCATCACTATGGATGTTGTCTTCTATGAAGATACAATGTATTACTCTACATCTAAATTTTAGGGGGAGTATCTTGATAAAATTCAAACTTTTGAATACAATTTTATGACAGATATAGAGGAGATAAAAGTTGATATGGCGGAAATATCTGATAAAGGTGACTTAGATACGAGTGGTCAAAACTTGGATATAAGTGGTAATAAATATCCAGAAAATTAGGAAACTTCTGAAACTTCAGAAGTCGAGCTACAGTCTCTCTCGAGTAATATACTAAACCAATCATTAGTTGATGATACTCCTTATATAGTACCTGAGTCATCTAGGAGCCAGTTACCATAATGTCACAAAAGAAGTATTCCAAAACCAACTTATAAACCTGAGTTGTCTAGTAAAGTAAGATATCTCATGAGCCATTATGTGTCAACACATCAATTGTCAAAAATAAATCAGTCATTTGTAAATCAATTATCTACTGTATCTATTCCTAATAGTGTACAGGAAGCCTTAACTAACCCAAGATGGAAAGCCGCAATTAATGAAGAGATGGCCTTCTTACAAAAGATTCAGACATGGGAGCTCATAGATCTTCCTACAAGAAAGAAACCAGTTGGGTGTCGATGGATTTTTCTATAAAATACAAGGCTGATAGTACGATTGAACACTTCAAAGCAAGATTGGTGGCAAAGGGATATACCCAGACTTATGGAATTGACTATATTGACACTTTTGCGCCTGTAGCAAAAATCAACACAGTCTGAGTCTTGTTATCCTTAGCAGCAAATTTCGGATGGCCATTACAGCAGTTTGATGTGAAGAATACCTTTTTGTATGAGGAACTATCTGAATAAGTCTACATGGATCTTCCCCCAGGGTGCATGGTGACAGAAAAGCAAAGATAGAAGGTGTGTAAATTGAAGAAGTCATTATATGGTATGAAGCAATCTCCCAGGGCTTGATTTGAAAGATTCACAAAATCTATGGTAGCATTTGGTTATCATCAGAGTAATTCAGATCACACTCTGTTCCTGAAGAAGAAAAATGGTAATATTACCGCACTTATTATTTATGTTGATGACATAGTGATAACAGGAAATGATCCAGTTGAAATAAAGGCCCTACAAGAATATTTGTCCAAAGAATTTGAAATGAAAGATCTAGGCTCCTTAAAGTACTTTCTGGGAATTGAAGTATCTCGATCTCAGAAAGGTATTTTCTTATCTCAAAGAAAATATGCTTTGGATCTTTTGGAAGAAACTGGGATGTCAGCATGTCAACCAGTAAATACACCAATTGAGGAAGGATTAAAATTATGTGTTGAAGCTAATCAAGTCCCAGCTGACAAAAGAAGATACCAAAGACTTGTTGGCAGATTGATATACTTAGCACACATTAGACTGGATTTTACATATGCTTTGAGCATCGTCTGCCAATTTATGCATAATCCAGGTGAGCAGCATATGAATGCAGTCATGCGAATTTTGAGATACTTGAAATCAGCTCCAGGAAAAGGAATTCTTTTCTCTAGGAAAACAAAGGAACAAACCATCGAGATATACACTGATGCATACTGGGCTAGTGATAAAACTGACATGCGATCTACTTCAGGATATTTTACCTTTGTAGGTAATAGTCTCGTTATTTGGAGGAGCAAGAAACAAAATATCATTGCTCGCTCAAGTGGTGAAGCAAAACTTAGGGGGATGACTCTTGGAAATTGTGAAAGATCGTGGCTAAATCTTCTTCTTCAGGATTTGGGTTATTTATCAAATAAGTCAATTCGGTTATACTGTGATAACAAGTCTGCTCGTGATATGACCCATAATCTAGTTCGTCATGATCGAATAAAGCATGTCGAGATTGATCGATTTTTTATCAAATAGAAATTAAAGAAAAGAAATTTAGAATTACTAGAAATTCGATCAGAAGAATAATTGACAAATATTCTGATCAAAGCAATCTAAAATCGCACATTTTCAAAATTTGTGGACAAGTTNAATTGATGGAGATGCATATTGCTAAATGAGAAAAACTCTCATACATCATGGGCAAAGCCACTCCACCTTCTGTGTCGGACAAGGGATATGAGAAATGGTATACTGAAAATCAGAAAGTGAAGCGTTGGCTTCTGATGTCTATGACTCTTGACATTATGAAACGCTATCTCAGTATTCCCACTGCCCGTGAAATCTGGAATGCTTTATCCAAAGCCTTTTATGATGGAACTGATGAGATGCAAGTCTACTCCCTGCATCAGAAAGCCTTCTCAGCCAAACAAGGTACCAAATCACTTTCTGCTTATTATGGAGAATTAACTGAAATATTTCAAGAACTCGACCATCGTGATAGAGCGGTCATGAAGGATCCTGACGATGTGACAGCATACCGACAGTCGATTGAACGCACTCGAGTCCACTTATTTCTTGTTGGATTAGATACCAGTTTTTATCAATTTCGGCGAGAAATTTTACGTCGCGAGCCACTCCTAAGTCTGGAAAAATGTTATTCCTTAGTCTGTCGTGAGAGCTTACGATCCACTGCTTTCCATGAGGAAACTACCAAACCTGAAGCTTCTGCACTGTTCTCTCGATAACGACCCAGTCAAACATCGTAGAATCACCCCAAACCCACCAATTCGAAGAGTTTCACCTTCGAAAAAGGCTCCTTGAAATGCACTCACTGCAATCAAAATGGTCATACCAAAAATCGGTGCTTCGAGTTGATTGGATATCCAGACTGGTGGGACTCAGCATGTCATCGGAATGCTAAGAGACCATCTTCAACAGCTCTCACTCAAACAAAAGCAGCCGATGTTCAATCTACTTCATCAGTACTGGTAACCACCACTGGAGAAGATAAGGCTTTAAATATTACTGCACCTGTTTTGAATAATACATGGATAATTGATTCTAGTGCCACTGATCATATGACATTTGATGTGCAACATGTTCCTACCCTGAAACTTTCATCCAGGAACTGTGTTTCTACTGCTAATGGTAATACTAACACAGTTGTTGGTGAAGGGTCCTCTAATCTTACTAAAACTTTACACCTAGATTCTGTATTAGTGGTACCTTCCTTAAACTATAATCTTCTCTCAGTTTCTCAATCACTACTACCTTGTCATGTGTGGTTATTTTTGGTCCTAATTCTTGTGTATTTAAGGATATTCAAACTCAACAAATGATTGGTTATAATATTAAGAAAGGGATGTTGTACTACTTAGATCTGGAGTCAGCAGAGTCAAATGAACTTCAACAGCACTAGTTCCTCTAAGAAGATGACTGAGATTTGGCTTTGGCATCGTCGTTTGGGCCATGCCTCTTTTGGTTATTTAAAACGGTTGTTTCCAACTTTGTTTAATAATTTGGATATGTCTATTTTCAAATGTGATGTTTGTACACTTACAAAAAGCCATTATGCTTCATTTCATTTAAGTTTAAATAAAAGTCCAACTCCATTTATGGTTATTCACTCCAATGTTTGGGGTCCCTCCAAGGTTCCTACATTGGGAGGAGCTTATTGGTTTGTTACCTTTATTGATAATTGTACTCGGATGACTTGGTTATATTTGATGAAATCCAAATCAGAGGTTACAGTGTTATTTCAAAAGTTTTATAATACTGTACATACATAATACAATACTAAGATTCAAGTACTTCGAAGTAATAATAGGGGAGAATATCGTAGTACTGAACTCCAACATTTTTTGGACTCTCATGGCTCCATTCATCAAACCAGTTGTCCAGATACACTACAGCAGAATGGTGTTGCTGAACAAAAAAACAGACACCTATTAGAGGTTGTTCGCGCTTCACTCATTGAAGCACACATGCCCCCCTGCTACTGGGGCGAAGCTCTTCTCTCTACTGCCTATCTCATAAATAAGGTTCCATCAAGTTCACTCAACTTCCAAACACCATTTCAAGCACTTACAGATGTTGTTGTTGCACCCACAGTTCCCAATCTAACTCCTCATGTCTTTGGTTATATTGCCTACGTTTATCTACCTAAAGATCAAAGGAGTAAGTTAATGCCTAGAGCCTTGAAATGTGTTTTTGTTGGATATGCTCTACATCAAAAAAGATATCGATGTTATTACCCTTCCACTAGGTGCATGTTCATCACTATGGATGTTGTCTTCTATGAAGATAAAATGTATTACTCTACGTCTGAATTTTAGGGGGAGTATCTTGATAAAATTCAAACTTTTGAATACAATTTTATGACAGATACGGAGGAGATAAAAGTTGATATGGCGGAAATATCTGATAAAAGTGACTTAGATACTAGTGGTCAAAACTTGGATATAAGTGGTAATAAATATCCAGAAAATCAGGAAACTTCTGAAACTTCAGAAGTCGAGCTGCAGTCTCTCCCGAGTAATATACTAAACCAATCATTAGTTGATGATACTCCTTATATAGTACCTGAGTCATCTAGGAGCCAGTTACCACAACGTCACAAAAGAAGTATTCCAAAACCAACTTATGAACCTGAGTTGTCTAGTAAAGTAAGATATCCCATGAGCCATTATGTGTCAACACATCAATTGTCAAAAATAAATCAGTCATTTGTAAATCAATTATCTACTGTATCTATTCCTAACAGTGTACAGGAAGCCTTAACTAACCCAAGATGGAAAGCCGTAATTAATGAAGAGATGGCCTCCTTACAAAAGAACCAGACATGGGAGCTCATAGATCTTCCTACTGGAAAGAAACCAGTTGGGTGTCGATGGATTTTTTCTATAAAATATAAGGCTGATGGTACGATTGAACACTTCAAAGTAAGATTGGTGGCAAAGAGATATACCCAGACTCATGGAATTGACTACATTGACACTTTTGCACCTGTAGCAAAAATCAACACGGTCTGAGTCTTGTTATCCTTAGCAGCAAATTTCGGATGGCCATTACAGCATTTGATGTGAAGGATGCCTTTTTGTATGAGGAACTATCTGAATAAGTCTACATGGATCTTCTCCCAAGGTGCATGGTGACAGAAAAGCAAAGATAGAAGGTGTGTAAATTGAAGAAGTCATTATATGGTATGAAGCAATCTCCCAGGGCTTGATTTGGAAGATTCACAAAATCTATGGTAGCATTTGGTTATCATCAGAGTAATTCAGATCACACTCTGTTCCTGAAGAAGAAAAATGGTAATACTACCGCACTTATTATTTATGTTGATGACATAGTGATAATAGGAAATGATCCAGTTGAAAGAAAGGCCCTACAAGAATATTTTTCCAAAGAATTTGAAATGAAAGATCTAGGCTCCTTAAAGTACTTTCTGGGAATTGAAGTATCTCGATCTCAAAAAGGTATTTTCTTATCTCAAAGAAAATATGCTTTGGATCTTTTGGAAGAAACTGGGATGTCAGCATGTCAACCAGTAAATACACCAATTGAGGAAGGATTAAAATTACGTGTTGAACCTAATCAAGTCCCAGCTGACAAAGGAAGATACCAAAGACTTGTTGGCAGATTGATGTACTTAGCACACATTAGACTGGATTTTACATATGCTTTAAGCATCGTCTGCCAATTTATGCATAATCCAGGTGAGCAGCATATGAATGCAGTCATGCGAATTTTGAGATACTTGAAATCAGATCCAGGAAAAGGAATTCTTTTCTCTAGGAAAACAAAGGAACAAACCATCGAGGTATACACTGATGCATACTGGGCTAGTGATAAAACTGACATGCGATCTATTTCAGGATATTTTACCTTTGTAGGTGGTAGTCTTGTTATTTGGAGGAGCAAGAAATAAAGTGTCATTGCTCGCTCAAGTGGTGAAGCAGAACTTAGGGGGATGGCTCTTGGAGTTTGTGAAGGATCGTGGCTAAATCTTCTTCTTCAGGATTTGGGTTATTTATCAAATAAGCCAATTCGGTTATACTGTGATAACAAGTCTGCTCATGATATGACTCATAATCTAGTTCATCATGATCGAATAAAGCATGTCGAGATTGATCGATTTTTTATCAAATAGAAATTGAAGAAAAGAAGTCTAGAATTACCAAAAATTCGATCAGAAGAATAATTGGCAGATATTCTGATTAAAGCAGTCTCAAATAGCACACTATCAAAATTTGTGGACAAGTTGGGCATGATAGATATCTATGCACCAACTTGAGAGAGAGTGTTGAATTATTCTATATATCAATCAGAATTAATTACAAAATATTATAATTATATATTTATAATTAATTAAGATATATTTGTAATTAATTTAGATATAACAATTAGTCCTATAAATTGTAATCTATTTTTAGAATCAAAATAAGAAAAAAATCATTCATTTCATGTATATATAAAAAGTAAAAGATGTCGCATATACAGGACTAGCTACTTTATTAATATATCTGAAAGAGTAAAGTAGGTATAATCGTACAAATAAATATTACGTAATTAGACTAGAAAGTTAACGTGTTCTGCCTCGAATGGCTCCAAGTTGTCCGTACTGAAAGATACAGTATTACTAAGGTTTGATAATAATTCAAAATTTCAAAATGCATTGCATGTATGATGGCGTGGCAAAAGTTGATTCATATGTATAATATTTTACACACACGTATAACATATATTAATGATTATGTACAAGGGGTTGCCACGTAAAGGTATCAATAGGGTGAGTAATTTTATATCTGTTCTTTTCACCAAATTGATTGAAGCATGTTTATAACTTCTTCAATGCTTCATGTTCATTCAAAGCGAGCTATTGTTGTGTTACAATGTCCACTTCTCATTCATAAATCCGATAGAAAAGAGGTAAGTTTTTGAGGAGAGATACTAGTTTGTATGTATTTATGTGATGAATGTACAATAACATATATTAATGTAGAATGATCATTTGTGACAGGTCTGAGATAATTAATTAAGAAAACTAATTTAGTACAGATGTATTTTTTAATTATAAGTATTGTCTTATCCGAATAAAATTTATTTTATATACCTTTTCATAAAAAAAATAATAATAAATAAATAAAAATTAAATAATGCGTAATTTATTATTATTTGTTAACTATTTAAATCATTAACTCCGATCCGGCTAAAAGAATACGTATGAATAGTTAATAAAAAAAGTATCTACTAGATTGGACCATTAATTAAATTGTCAAGTACTTTTTAAGTGCCACATGGATGACATGTTGTAGACTTAATTAGTAGAATAATATTGTACAACAAGTTAAAGCAAAAGAATAAATGACAGTCAATAAATAGTGAAACGGACGTAGATGAAGACTATTTGTAATTGCTTAGACGAGGGTAGACATGAACTGACGTTCAAGAAATTGTCTTTAAGAGGATTTTTCTAGTAGCGTGGAGATGCATAATTTTTAATGTGGAACCAAATTTAAACATTTAACTTCTTTCGTGGTATAAACAAAACCCATATGAATTAATGACCTAAAACAATTAAAAGTGAAAGGAGCTCTAAAATCCAGCTTCGTTTTGAAAATTACAGAATATCATCACACTTAGTGATGATTCGTTTATGCCAACGGTCGTAAATATAAAAATGCCTGTGTAATTTAGAATTAATTAAAATTCAGTATTAATGATCACAAACGACAACAATTAGTAGCATTGCTCCTATAGCCAGATAACTGGTTTTCAAATTCAGAAGTTAGAACCAAAGTACCATATAATAAGCATACTAGGTCCTAGCTAGTGGTGATTACAACGCTTAATGGATCCATAATTACGTACTTAGAGTAGGCACAATGATTGCCTTACCAACGAGCAAAATTTTTAGTCACTACTAGTGAGGCGAACACCTAAAAAAGTGTGGAATTATGAGTATATTATATTTTATTTGGTAGCGTTTGCTAGTATAATAAAATTTATAAATTGAATTTTCTATAAGTTTTAAATAAAATATAATTATAATTCTATAGTATTATTTTTTATTTTGACAGTAAAGATTAACGTACCATTAATATGAAATCTTAAAAGGATTGGCCAAATACCCTATTGAAAGAGAAACTCTATAAAATATGCCTCTCATAATATCTATATCTAATTTGATAAATAGGTTTATCTAACTCTCTCAATTAATTCTTTACAGAATATGAACATGTGTAGATTTAAAAAGATCAAAGTGCCCCTAATGATATTGATGATTTTTTTTTCCAACACATTAGGAGTATTTTGGTATAAAAAGCATATATTCGAAAAATAAAAAAAAATAGAACAGGTATATTTTCTAAATTTTGGGGTATTATCTAATTAATGGAGTGAGTCCTCGTCGTATATAACCACAATTGACTCTCAGCAGTAGGAAAAAAAAAATCCAAACCCACAACAGACGAAATTGTATTCAATCCAAATACTTGATAATTATACCATTGTATTGACCTCTTTTTTAATCCCTAGTAACAGTGAGTCATTACCTGACTAGCTTGTCTTAGGCGATCAGGCTTCGTTTCCCAATCGCATATGCTTCGTCTTCGTCATGCCAATTGAGGAGAACCTAAGAAGAAAAAAAAATAATCATATTATTCCATTCTCTAAAGCAAAGACCATGCAATACCATGACTTGGCCCTATCTACGTATCAAGAGTTGTAAATTAATCATTCTGACATTTTCTTAATAAAAAGTTCTGTGGTACTAATGGATTGCTTGTAACTAGTACTAGGAAATTGCTTAGGAGTTCGAGAATTATCAGTACAATAGAAATGAACAAATATATAATACAAAATTAATCTTATGGTCTCGAGGCAAAAAATTCATGCAGAGGGGTTGAGC
>JXTB01000039.1:682253-699487 GCA_002914805.1 Parasponia andersonii
CCAGCAGACCTCGAAAGTGCTCGCACTCTGGGACTCACGTCGCTCGTCGACGACCCGAGAAAATGTGTGAAGGGTAAACTGCTGTGCAAAGTCAAAAATCGCCAGCAGACCTCGAAAGTGCTCGCACTTTGGGACTCACGATGCTCGTCGATGACCCGAGAAAACGTGCGAAAAGGAGATAGCTGCGCACCAAAAAACCGCCAGCAGAACTCGAAAACGATCGTGCTCGGGGAGTCGAATCATGCAGAAAAGACACTTGTTGATGACCCAAGAAAACGTACAAAGAAAAAAGGGGCGTGGTGACCAAATAGCTAGCCAGCAGACCCCCGTAGGAATGCTCTTAGCTACTCAAAAAACTAAAGGAAGGCAGGGTCAGAATCCACCCGTTGGAAGTGGATCCTCCCTAAGGAGAGTTTTGGCTACACGGAAAGTTAAAAGGAAACAGACTAGCTAGGGAAAAATCTATCCTTGCATGGTCAGGATATGAACAAATTTGGAGTCTACCCATTAGAAGTAGTCCAGAGACAAATGAAACATGAAAGCAAGAATTAAGATTAAAGCCTATTTATTATGTCCTAAAAATACAAAGTACGCGGGTAATGGCGGTGAACACTCAGGAGCCCTACTGGCGAGGCGAAGGTTTAGAGCGGACTTTTAAGGAGATGTCAGAATGATAATGCCCTGTTTATTCCCGATAAGAGCCAAGCCCAGGCCTTCTCCTCTGTAATGATGGGTCTAAGCAATGGTCAACCAACCCCTGAAGCTGGCTTCGAGCGCGGTCCCATTTGGGGTCGGAGAAATCTAGCCACACGCAAGGGTCGAACTCTGCCAAAACAAGTTATAACGAGAGTTATACTTCTGCAAAACCAGACGAGCCAAAGCTTGCACCCCTATGTCCGAAGCCATTCCAAGTAATCATGACCCGAGGAAGGCTTACTAATAATCCGGAATCGAGTCCTTACAGTCAGTTAAACAAATGGTTGGATGTGAAAGAAAAATAGTCTAAAAATAGTCCTTTATCATTTATTCGAAGGGTTACAATGAACGATTAGCTTTACAAATATACAGAATTGGGGGTCCTAGTTACCTCCGTCCGAGGAGGTGCGGCCAACCCCAGTGCTTGGACCAGCCTCGGAGAAGGGTGGCATGGCCAGATCAGATTCGTCACTGGATATGACGACCGTGCCAGACCCTTCACCGGTTAGGACCCCGAGGCTAGGCTGAATGACCAGAGCTTTCGGAGTTCGATCTGGCAGACCAGAAGCAAGGATAAGCTCTGCGGCACCAGGGGCAGATATAGAGGGCCCATCCTTTTCCGCAGCAAGCATCTCCAGCACGTTGGATGGGTATATAATTCTGATCTCGTCCCTGAGCTGCTGCATGTAGTGCTTGACGGAGTAGTGGTCCCTCTCGATGCCTTTCTGATCATCAAATTGGTATGGCGTCACCACCTCAGCATGGTTTTCAAATTCTCTATTCTCCCAGCCAGACCTATAACTTTCTGTAGAAAGAATGTCCACCTGCTTTTGGTACCTTGTTTTTAACTTCTCCGCATCCGCCAGTCTATCCTTCAGCGCCGCTAATCTGAGTTCCGCCTGCCGTTGTGATAAGTCGACCAATAAAGAATTAATACCAGCGAGGTCTGCGCAATGTTTACGAGATGTCTCCACCTGAGCACCCATCAGATTTTTATGGTCCAAAAAGAGATATCGATTTACCTCGTGGGACTGATCAAGTCTGCATTGCAGAGCATGGGCATCTAGCTTGGCCGCTGCCTCGACTTTCCTCGTTTCCTTGGCATCTTCAACAGCCTGGTCACGAGCGATGAAGGCCAGTCCCATCTCTGCCCCCGCACTCTGGAGCTCTTGCTCTTTGATCCTCAGCTCGCCCTGAGCCAACCTGGCGGCTTCGGATTGGGCAAGCCTGTCGGCCTCTGCCTGAGCTAATCTCGTAGCTAGCTCCTCTCTTCTGGCTTTCTCAACACTCATGGTGTGCGCCACCGTGCTGCTAACCCTCGCTTCCTCGAGGCCCTGATATACATCAAAGTCAGACCTCAATTCGGCGAGGGTGGCCTTGTTGCGCTCGGCCAGTGCAGAACGGAAGCTCAGCTCTTCAGTCAGATCCTTGATGCGAGCAGAGTAGAAGGACCGGATGGCGGACACCTGCAAGTTAAGCAACAAAGGAGGGGGTCGGCATTTATCAAAGACGTTGAAAAAATATAAAAACACCCAAGTGTGACAAACCTGCACGAGAGTGCGGGTGGTGACAAGCTCGACATTCTCTGGAGTAAGGGCTTCCAACTTCGGCTCCGTGGCTGGATCATCCCTTTGTGTATCATCCACGCCCGGGGAATGCGGCCCCTCCTCGACGGTTATAAGGGCACCCTCTTTGTCTGCCCAGCACGCCTCCAGAGCAGGAGCGATAGGGACGAAGGAAGGCCCGGAGCCGTCAGGAACGTCGTAGAGCACGGAGGGAGGCAGTGCACCTCTTCTGGACTGGCCGCCGTGTGCTGACCATTTCCTCCTTAGAAGGGTCAGCGTCACCCCATCATCGTCACTATCGGACGAAAGGACGACCCTGCCCCTCTTCTTGACCCGGCCCTCTTCCTCATTTCACGAGCCGACCTCGCGTTGCCGCTTTGTAGGGACCGGAGGAGGGGAGGAGAGTCTGGATTTCAGTCTCAGAACTCCCTCACTGAGCTCGGCGATCTCTCCACCGAGGCTAATAGCGCTCGATTTCGAACTGGAGTCAGGGGTGGGGGAGATCACTGCTGCAGACCCCCCAGTCGGACTTGGCATCGTCACTTCCCTGCGCGTGATCAGAAGGGTAGACGGTCCCCCGGGTGGAGATCCACCGCCGTCGGAGCGGGGAACCGCTGATTTTACTCCTCTTGAATGCACCACGAGGCGCCGGCCAGCAGACGCCTTGGCTTGAGCTTTTGATGCCGTGGCACTCCCTTTGATGGGAGAGGGACCGGTTGACGAGCCCGTCTCAGAACTTGTGAAAAATAAATAACGAGATTAGTCTACGGTCGTGGCCCGACCCACAAAGATTCAAAGATTTAAAAATAAACTTACTCCTAACCCTTTTGGGGGCGGCGTTTTCTTCCTCGCGGAGCCTGATGCACTCCGCGGCCATAAGCCTCACGGCCTCCTCGAGTTCGTGATTGGACGGCGCTACTAGATCGTTGGTGTCCGCCAGCTGGCTTGAAGCCGTAACCTGCCGACTCACTATGGTGATCCGGTCGCTTTCGTCCCGGTGAAATCGGTTCATGGCGGAGGTATCGAGTCGACTCCTCAGGTGCTTGGTGACGACCCAGGTATCCAAAGGAAAGGGAAGGTATGAGACCATCCTGGGCATCAGGTTCTTCGTCAGGGGGTTGAGGACGGCTTGAATGTGCCGTCCTTCCCCCGGAGAGTTGAAAAATATGATCCCCTCCAGGCTTTTGAGCCGCCCAGCCGATAGGTGCGGTTCAAACCTGCTTTCTTCTACTGAGGCTGCACAGGGCAAAGTAACATGAGCAATAATATCAGGAAAGGACTCAGACCCAAAGATCATGGTCTAATACTTACTCTGCAGGAAGACTGAGGGGACTTGGAAATGCTCTCCGTTCACCCAAGGGGAGCACCACGCCCCTCCAATGGCATAAAGCCTGGCGTGAGAGTCCCATTGTTTGTCTGACCGTGGCAACCCCTAAAAGATGTGGCACCCAGGTAGCAGCTGGAGATAGAAGGTGGGATGGGAGCTCTTCTTAGGGATAAGAATGAGTTTATAAGCATAAAAGACCACCTCCAGGTCGATATGCATGTTATAGATAACTGACAGGGCAGAGAGGCCCATCAGAATCATAATCCCGTTTGCATTCAGTTGCATCGGATGGATTCCTGTCAAGGCAAAAAATTGATGGATTAGGGGAGGAAGAGGGAATCGCAGGCAGTCCAGATGCTTCCTGCCCAAGATGATGGAACCCTCGGGGGCACAGGGGCGAAGGTACCAGTCTGCAGGACTCTTAACTCGTTGAAGTGTCACTCCTCCAGGGAGGCAGAGCTGCCTCCTCAGTGAGTCTAATTCTGAATCTATAATAGGTTGCAATTCCTGATTTTGATTCGAAGCCATTGTTCCAAAAAACGAATGGAAGAGTGAGAGTCTTTAGAAAAGAAGGAAGCAGAAACCCTGGGATGTTATGAGGTTGGGGTGATTGAAAATTTTGGTAAAATGGCAAATGAACACAGTTGCGGTTTTTAAAGGGGAGAAGCCGAAAAATTAATCTGAAAGAGGAGAGAATAAAAGAAACCGAGCAGTCAGAACTTCAAAATTCAAATAGATCTCGAGATGAGGGATGGCGTATCTCCGCATCGGGAAGAGGGAACCACGTGCGTCCCTCAGATTGGAGAAGCGAAGAGACGGTTTCCCTACTTGATAGACACGAATCCATCAAGTAGGGAAATGGGGGCAGTTGTGGGACCCGTTCCCGAATCTTATACTATGAGGAAGACTACGCGGATCGCACGTGATCTCACAATCGGCCATTGGACCGTCCGAGGTTAGGGCCGAGTCCATCACTGACCCCAGACGGTTTGGCCCAGTCTAACCCCAACCTCGACAGCTGAGGGTCGGAAGCCCCAAGGGTCTACCATCTGGGAACGGCGGCCCTTACCTCAATAGCTAGGGGTCGGAAGCCCCAAGGATCTGCCATCTGGGAACAGCGGCCCTTACCTCAACAGTCGGAAGGGTCAAAAGCCCCAAGGGTCTTCAGACTGAATATAATGGAAAGCAACCTACGGCTCCATACCCAGACAGAGCATTTAATGCGATCCTGGGTAGGTGTGTGTGTCAGGGACAAGTCGTCCTGACAGAACGGCGATTTGCCCAAATCTTACTCCTGACAGATTGAAGCCGTAGGAGGCGGCGAAAATCAGGCCACGGTAGTACAGAGGAGATCACAGAAATCTCGGCCCGTGACTGTTAAAAAAGATCTTTAGGTGAAAGGTACTCATTCCTGAGATTGAGAACCATGCGGTTCACTATCTCAGGACTACATATATAAAAGTCATACGTTCCCGAGAGGGGGATGGACGCTTAAAAAAAACAGAGATATTCATACAGAAAACTTTTCCTTGCTATTCTGTATCAAAGAAAAATCACTGATTTAAGCATCAAAGAGTCATTGCAGGTAGCTACTCCCGCCACTCTGGTATTGTTTGAAGTCGGAGAGCTGGGAGATAACAAGGACACGTGGACAGTTAGAGAATACAGCGTCAGCAGTTCGAGATACGTGGACGACGGCTGGTGAGAAACCGCTTCATCACTCTAAAGCAAAGACTATGCAATACCATGACTTGGCCCTATCTACGTATAAAGAGTTGTAAATTAATCATTTTGACATTTTCTTAATAAAAAGTTCTGTGGTACTAATGGATTGCTTGTAACTAGTACTAGGAAATTGCTTAGGAATTCGAGAATTATCAGTACAATAGAAATGAACAAATATATAATACAAAATTAATCTTATGGTCTCGAGGCAAAAAATTCTTGCAGAGGGGTTGAGCCCCTTCAAATGAGGCATGTTATTGTAAATTAATTATCTCAAACTTTACAGGAACTTAATCATTTGGAATAATTAATATTAATCATGCGGATCAGTGGGAGATCCTCATTCAAATCTGGAATTCAGTTTGATTGGATATGCTAGGAGAAAATATTATATACGTAGTCATACAAACTTTTGTACTTTACTATGGTTTGCATATGTAGCTTTGCAACTTTCAAGACCAATATATGTAGCATAACTTATAAGATTTTGCATGTCTTTCATGCTTCTTTATTGTTTAAGTGATTAAGTACTTTTAGAGATTCTGTCCTGGCATTGATCAAATTTCATATCTTCTAACCAACAACTATTCGTGTCCACCACCACTACAGTAAGTGCCACATGAAACTCTATTAAGGGGGGGTGGTTAAGTATAATTTAAATTTTTAGGCCTAATTATTCCTCCAAAAGCTTTAAACTGTTTTGTCTTTGTCTTCTATAAGGTTTGAGTATTCTATGTAAAATGGACTGTATCAGATTTACATATCTAATTTTATAATTAACAAAGAAAAAAACAATATTTCGTTCTTCTACTTCCCTTATTTACCTTTTTCCTTTTTATTTATTATGGATGTCTTGTCGATTATGTTGAGGCACAAAATAAGTTTATCAGCTAAAAATTGAAATCGAAGTAACAAATCCATATACTAATTCTCATTAATCAATGGGGGTGGTTCGCAAAATAGTTTCTTCCTGTTTATCTTTTAATTGAAGGCTGAATAACTTGTTTTTTACTTTTGTCTTCTAAAAAAAATGGCGGAGAGATTTAAACCTTTAATCAGATTAAATTTGTTTTGCGGACAAATAATATCATTCTAAGTCACCCAGTGCCCAAACCCATTCCTAAGTTAAAGTTCGCAAATTTTTTGTTGTCTCGACCTCGAAGTTCAATCTGAAAAAAAGCACAATGTGGGAATTACAATCTATTCACACCCTTGTATAATGTCGAAGAAATTCGAATCTATAAACTTATTGTTGAAAGTGAATGTGGTTACAATCAAATTAAGCATGTTTTATGCGCGTAGTTACAATCAGATTAAGCATGTTTTATGGACGTACAATATGATATTGAGTTACCCAATGCACAAACCCAATCCTAAGTTTTCCAGTCTTCTGTTTTCTCAACCTGAAAGTCCAATCTCAGAAAGACATAAAACACATGAGATGGACCATATGTTTGAGACCCCAATATGGTGCCACTAATTAATTAATGTCTGCCAAAGCATTCCTCAAAAATGAATATTCCTGTCAAAAATTTAGAACCCACTTTGACATTTTTTTTTTCGCTTGCTTGTGTTGGATTACACTGCCAACGTAAACTTTTGTCTCGGTATAAGCCGTCTGGGTCCATACTTTTAGGACAATCTGGACCCATTATTTCTGACATGGGTAGGACTTGGGCCAAATCACCTTTAGATTTATTTTTTAAGATCTATTTTTTAAATGACACTTCAAAAGTGTCGATGACATCTTAACTTAAGGTCAAGAGTCTATAATATGAAAAACTTTTAAATAATGGTTTTTAATGATAAAGACGCTCTTATTTTATAGTCAAAATATTCTTGACACTCTTTAAAATATTTTTTTAGAAAAATGCACAAAAAATATCATTTTTAGCCGAAGTTAGTCCTATTTATGTCATTATCTTAGGAAAATTGACCCAAGTAGTACTAATTTGGAACAAAATAATTTTTTTAGTACTCTTTTTTAAATTAATATTTCTGATAGTGTCACAAATTATATGACAAGGGGTCACACAATTTGTGACTATAAAATTATATCTTTTTTAAACCTAATCAATAATCACAAATTGTGTGATCCTCTGTCACATAGATCACAAAATACTAAAATACTACTAAAAAAATTATTTTTCAAATCACTCTTAAAAAAATTATTTTTTTCAAAATTACTACTATTTATTTCAATTTCCCAATCTCTTATCCATTTATTCCTCAATCCTGGTGGATTAGTCTCATATGGAGGCCCAAATGATTGTCTAAAGCCTCTTTCCCAACGGGCCCTAACCCTTGCCCTGGCTCAGGAATAACCATTCTTACCCCAATAATTTCTGGACTGAAAGCAAATGTGGATGATACATCAAAAGTCATGATGTTCATAGCAGATGCTTAAAGATTTCCCAACTTGGGGTAGGATAGCTTATTATTATCCATTCCAATTACAGCTTATAATGTATACATATATATGATAAATCTAGCCACACACCAACCAAACAAAGGAATTACTAATTAGCAAAAGGAAAAGCTATCTAATAATTGAGTTGGCACTAGATTTTTTCTATAGATGTAATTACCTTTAGTATTATTATTATTATTATTTTGGAATCATATAGATGTGATTACCTGTGTGGTTATGAAATATTCGGTGGGCAAAATGGTCTGCAAATGAATCGACCCCCACCAGCATTATGCAGAAAGAATATAGTCATATATGCTGTTCTTTCTCCTTAATTGTCTCGCAATACCGTTCTAGATTAGTGCACCATCACTACCAAATATTGTGTTACATCAACCACCATAAATGATTTATGTAACTTTCACGAACGATCATAGCTAATTACGTCTATATACATATCATATGTTAAATCTTTGATATCGTCATTTTTGTTATATAGGTATACAAAAAGTTTTGCAAGACAATATTTATTGTTGAAGAAACAATGATATATTTAATACTATCTTATTACTTACATAGCTGTAGTAAACAAACAGATAAAATAGAATCTCACGTTAACTTTAGACATCCTTACACTGCATATGATACTCAAAATCCGACAGGTATGTCATAAGCTCCACTCCACACACGAATGCGTTTCTTCTTATTTTAGATATATCGGGTAAAGATGCAGCAATCAAGTTGTAGTACGTGCGTGCTGCTGCTTTGCCAAAGACCATCAGCCAATTATGAAAAAAGAAAAGCAAAGAGTAACCAAGGTCTTAGATATGGAAATATTCCATCCAACATAAATTATGTAGTGGAATAAGGAGGGGGTTTTTGTCTAGTCGGTGGTGTTAATCAGCTAATCACAGACTCGCAGAGGGTATTTTCATTCAAATAGTGGATGATAATGGTATTTATCAACATGTAAAAGTCAAAGCAAAAAATAATAATAATAAAAGGTGAAGATACTAAAATATAATACCATCTTGAAATTTGACAACCAGTCATTTCAAACTTAGTGCTCACCCCACCAAAGGCTTTTTCTAACCGGTTTTGGAAATCCAAAGTTGGTTTTATCTCAAAGTTTTGTAAATTTTAATAATATGAGCATTGTAATATATAAGGTTAAAAACGTTGAGAAGAAAATATTTTATATGTTACTAAAATTATTATGCTCTAGTTTTGAACAGAATTTCGGCAGCACTTAAAAAAATAAGTTTTCCTACAAAACAAAATATTATAAACAACTCAGGCTTGTGTACCACACAAAGTTCTTAAAATTAATCGCTCTCTACGGTAGAATATTTGAGAAATTACAAACATCAGTTTCCTAGGATACAACGACAAGAGTAGCAAGTGAAGTACCAGTATTTCTACTCTTCGAATTGGATTGCTATGAACTCCTAAACACTAAGAATTCTAGCTATAAAATTTTCTAGAAGCTCGAATACTGTAGCTAAAACTGAAAACTCTAAGCAGCAGGGAGAAAGTACTAGAGAGAAAACTAGAGAGAAGAGGAAACTCTCACTTTTGGATGTGTAGAATGAGGCGGAGAAAGTACCTTTTTATACTTTCTGAAATGGAGATTATGTACCTTGTATATATTAATATCCCATAATGATCATTGTTGGCTATTATAACCTGCCAATCCAAGGAACAAAGATATTGGCTTTTGCACTTGCCAAAACATCCAAAATGTTTAACAAAACATCAAAAAACGCTTAACAAACGTCTAAATGTTTAACAAATATTCAAAACATTTACAATGTTATTTTTTGGCAGTTTCGGGCATTAAGCACATAAGTTATATAATTTGAAGAAATAAAACCATCCAAAAATGAAAAAAAAAATTAACTGGGCTACAACAAAAAGTTAGGCTTACTATCGTCCAAGTTTTAGTCCAGTATTCGTGTCCACAAGTGCGGGCATATACGAACCCATGCAAATTTAGGCCTAAGACTGATGATTTGCACTTCTCCCCCCTGCGCATGCCTAAGAGAGCATCTGTAGTAGTTATTCTTACTACCATCACAAAACTTGATCCTATATATGCTATTAGATCCAAGCATTTCCCACCAATGTGGAGCTTGAGCATTTTACTTTTATGTTTCATTTTAATGGTATATATTTGAGCAACGATTTTTTATTTATCCGTACATTATTTTGAGTATGTGAATATATAGATCGATATTCTCACAGAGGAGAACAAGAATTTATCAAGATCTTTCATTAACAAGATGTGGGTCTTACTCAATTTTTAGTTTTAAAATGGTTCATAAAAATAGGTTCTATAACACAAATTTGTACTTTACAAAATATATGGGCTTCCAAACCTAAGATAAGCCCAATAACTAAACCCATTTCTTAATCCATTTTCCAACAATCCCCACATGAATAGAAATTATAAAAGGAAAAATTACAGAATTTAGACAAGGTGATAGAGTTCAATGAACGAAACCTGCTTAAGATAGGTAGGTATTACCCTTTGAACCTTCTCTCGTGAGAGTATATTTACTTTACTAACTGATCAGTAGACACGATGTCTTTGAACTATTTTGTTATTTATGTAACCAATTATATACTTCACATAGGAATCTTTCTTAACAAATCTAGTTCTTATAGTTATGTTCGACTTGGCCTTGAACATCTGCATGATTCTGCAAGAATTTCTAAGGAATTAAGCTCTTATAATTCCCCTATGAAACGTCCCCACTTCTCTATCACATAGGTGATTTCTTAGTTAAGAGTGACCCGTATTACTCCGCTCAGTTTCTCGACGCATAAAAATCATTAAAAGCATGTACCTATCCCGTTCTTTACGGGCATCACTACTTTTATCACAGGATTAGACGTGAGGGTAATACCCTCACAGGAGGATAACTTTCCACAGTGATTCAACTAAGTCTTTACATTTAGGTTGTCTCTTTGAACCTAGATCTTGGGATCTCAAGTCAACTAGGTTAGATTTTCATTGTATTGACTTTTACTTTATGGGTTTCAATCTCATTCTTCTCGATGATTTGTCAATTAACTTCCTGTTTAACCTTTTAGTTAGTGGATCTGCTAGGTTATCTGTAGACTTCATATAATCTATAGAAATAGCTCCAGTTTGTAGTAGTTATCTATTAGTGTTTGTTTAAGATGAATATATCGAGACTTACCATTATACATGTTACTTTGTGCTCTTTTAATAGCCGATTGACTATCACAATGTATAGATATTGGCGGTACAGGCTTGGGCTAATCTGGAATATCTTCTAAGAAATGTCATAGCCATTCAGCTTCTTCATCATATTTATCTAGAGATATAAACTCAGATTCCATTATAAATTGGGCTATAATCCTTTATTTTGAAGATTTTCAAGATACAGTTGCTCCATCTAATATGAACACATACCCACTAGTAGACTTTGAGTCTTTTATATCAGATATCCAATTTGCATCGTTGTATCCTTCTAAAACTGCAAAATATCTGTTATAGTATAGTCCATAGTTACAAGTATATTATAAGTACCTAAGTACTTTCATAATTCCTTTCCAATGCTCAGTATTTGGATTACTTGTATATCTACTGAGTCTACTGATTGTGTAGGCTATATTAGACCTTGTATAACTCATCAGGTATATAAGACTACCAATCACTTTATAGTATTCTATTTGAGAAACACTTTCACCTTTATTTTTATAAAGGTGTTGACTCATGTCTATCGAAGTTCTAGACACTCCAAAATCATCTTTGTTGAATTTCTTCAAAATTTTGTTTACATAGTGCGATTTATTGAGTATAAGTCGATCAGACGTCCTTGTAATTTTAATTCCCAAAATTACTTCAGCTAGACCCATATCTTTCATGTCAAATTTGGAGTTCAATATATTCTTAGTAGATTTGACTATCTTGTCATTAATACCAACAATGAGTATGTCATTAATATAAAGACACAAAATGACGTAGCTATTTTCAGTGTTTTTGATATAGACACATTTTTCACATTTATTGATTTTGAAATCATTAGCAAACATTACTCTGTCAAACTTTTTATGCCATTGCTTTGGTGCTTGTTTCAAGCCATACAGAGACTTGACCAGTTTACAAACTTTCTTTTCTTGTCTAGGAGCAACAAAATCTTCAGGTTGTTCCATATAAATTTTTTCATCTAGATCTCCATTAATAAAATCTGTTTTTACATCTATTTGATGTACTTCAAGATTCCGTAGAGTGGCAATCATAAGTATCATCCTTATGGAATTTATTCTCGTCATAAGAGAATAAGTATCAAAGTAATCTAGGCCTTTTTTTTGCCTATAACCTTTGATAACTAATCTTGTTTATATTTGTCTATTATTCCATCTGCTTTCATTTTCCTTTCGAAAATCCATTTTGAGCCAAGTGGCTTGCATCTTGGAGGAAGATTCACTAGTTCCCATATATGGCTTTGTATGATGGAATCAATTTCACTCTTAATGGTATTTTTCTACAAAGGTCCCTCAATAGAGCTCACAGCTTCTTAGAAGCTTTGAGGTTCACTTTCCAACATGTAAACTGAAAAATCTAGACTAAAGGATTTTCCAGTTCTCGCTCTTTTACTATGTCTAGGCTCATTTTCAACGACTTATTCTTGGTCCTAACTATCCTCAATAATAACCTCATAAGAGTGTTTAGATGTACTAGGTACTTCCTTGGATTTATACGGAAATTTATGTTCAAAAGACAATGCATTTCTTGGTTCCATTATTGTGTTCTTGTATATGTCTGAGATTTGTAACTCATACATAAGAAATCGATAAGCACTATTACTATGTACATAACCAATGAAAATACAATCTATTGTCTTTGGTTCTATTTTCACCTTTTTAAGTGTAGGTACTAATACCTTAGCAAGACATCCCCAAACTCGCAAGTATTTGTAGGAAGACTTTTTACCTTTCCACAATTCATAGGGTGTCTTTTCTTCTTTCTTGTAGAGTACCTTATTAAAAAGATAATTAGCTATTAAAACAGCTTTTCTCTACATGTTCTAAGGCAACTTAGTACTTAACAACAATGCATTCATCATCCTTTTCAAGGTATGATTTTTCTTCTTAGCAACACTATTTGACTAAGGCAAAAAAGGCGGAGTGACCTCATGTATTATTCCGTATTGTGCACAGAATTCACCAAAAAGTGATTCATACTCTCCACCACGGTCACTTCTAATCATCTTAATCTTCTTATTAAGTTGATTTTCAACCTCATTTATATAAAGACTAAACTTTTATATTATTTCGTCCTTAGATTTTAGCAAATATGCATAACAATATTTTGAGCTATCATCGATAAAAGTAATAGAATACTTATTGCCTCCCCTTATTTGTATAAATTTAAATCACAAATGTCACTGTATAATAAATCAAGGAGTTCAGTATTTCTTTAGATAGTTTGATTAATCTACGTATAGTATCATAATTAACATGTCTTAGTCTACCATGCCATAAAGTAGAAGACTTAATCAAGTAAGCAGAAGAACTAGCTTTAATGATATTGGGCTTTACAGTTTTTACATTGAGTTTGAACATACCCCCACATTCATACCCTTTTTCCTATAAAAAGACTATTCTTGGTCAATATAAATTTATCTGACTCAAAAATCATGTGGAATCCATACTTATTCATAAATGAACCTAACACAAGGTTTTTGCAAAAATCCAGTACATATATTACATTATTCACAGTCAGTTCTTTCCCAAAGATCATTTTTAGCACCACTTTGCCCAGACCTTGAACTTCAAATATAGCAGAATTATCCATGAAGAGTTTCTCCTCATTCTCTATCGATTTAAAATTATGAATAGTCATTTGTCAGAACAAACATGCCTTGAAGTTCCAATGTCAATCTACCATTTTTTTGGATTGGACCCCATAATATTGACTTCAGAAACGCCTGTAGACAGACTTATGTCTTCTACATCTTTTATGATGTCATCTATCACGTTGGCTTCAATCATTCTTCTTCTTCTTTAGAAGTCGGCAATTTGAAGCCCTGTGACCCTCTTGTCATAGTTAAAGCATTTTTCTTAGAAGTTTTACTTCTTACTCACTCCACCTTTAGGGCCTAGTTTGGATCCTTTCTTTGACTTGTTCTTCTTAGCCTTAGAGCTTTGATCATGCTCCACAACATTTGTATTTGCCCCAGACATACTAGACGAGGCTTCTATCTTTTTAGCACGTTTGTTGTCTTCTTCAATTCAGAGCCTAATAATAAGGTCTTCAAGGCTCATGGCCTTTTGTATGTGCTTTAAGTAGCTCTTGAAATCCTTCCATAAAGGAGGGGGTAGTTTCTCGATAATAGTGGCTACTTGGAAAGGTTCACAAAAGACCATCCCCTCTACCTGAATCTCATGAAGAATCAACTGAAACTCCTAAACTTGATTGATTACAGTTTTAGATTTGACCATTTTATAATTGAGAAAACGTCCCACCATAAATTTCTTGGAACCAACATCTTCAGTTATATATTTATGGTCTAGCTAGTCCCAAAGTTCCTTTGTCATTTTCTTATTACGATATACATTATATAATGAATCGGTCAAACTATTCATTACATAGTTTTGGCATAAAGGGGGGTAGTTTCTCGATAATAGTAGCTATTTGGAAAGGTTTACAAAAGACCATCCCCTCTATCTAAATCTCATGAAGAATCAACTGAAACTCCTGAACTTGATTGATTACAATTTTAGATTTGACCATTATATAATTGAGGAAACGTCCCACCACAAATATCTTGAAACCAACGTCTTCAGTTGTATAATTATGGTCTAGCGAGTCCCAAAGTTCCTTTGTCATTTTCTTATTACGATATACATTATATAATGAATCGGTCAAACCATTCATTACATAGTTATGGTATAGGTAGTCAGATTGTTTTCAAGTATTTATCGCAGCAAGGACTTGGAAATCTTGCTCATCTTCTCTGACTTTTGGAGCCTCTTCAGTCAAGAACCTTGCAAGGTTCAATGTGGTCAAATAAAATAGCATGTTTTGCAGCCACATTTTGAAGTTCAACCCATTGAAATTCTCAGGCTTCTCTCCATGGTGTGCCGCTTGTACCATTGGAGTCACAAGAGGGTTTGTCACTCGAGCCACAGTAGAGATAGGCAGTGTAGATGCCACAATAGGCTGTTAAGAACTAGTCGTATTCTCGGCATTGACAATATCAGCATAGTTATTCGCTATCTCTAAAATTAATTAATCAAAGATCATTAATTTTAGTATAAATTAGTTCCTAGAAAAGGCTGGAGGGTTCATAAACAGGTTCCACTTAAAATCCTACCTCCTAGATAGAATTTCAAAGAAACTCTTAGGAAAGATATGGAGAGTGTTGGGATCTATGCCCTAAAAAGTAGATTTCCAATTTTACCCTTTTGAGTATAAACAACTATCTCTTATATGAAATTATGATATTTGCTAGACTAAATTATCTTAGTTGAATAGTTTATTCATCTGAAAAAGATTCCATGACTTTATATGTGTATAAAGAAACAAACATGATTAAGTGTTAATTATGGGGAGACTTGTTTCTTTATCTAAGTCTAAATTAAGTAGTTTACAATCTGTAAATAAAGATAGAATACTTTATTTACTATAGGTTATAGTTTTGTCTATCTCAACGGGAATGATGTGTCTCAAATCATTGAAGTATCTGGCTTCTGATAGAAATACTAATACAACATAAACAAGTTGTGTGTATTAAACTGGACCAGGTAATATAAAGAATTGGAATGTCGTAACTCAGTTCTTATATTATCACAAACTAGCTCTTAGCATATAAATCTTAATCCTTGATGTTTGACTGGACTTGCTTTCATGGGTTTTAGCCTTTTGATTTGTTAAAAGATTAACCTCTATGAAGTTAGAGGTGAACTCTGGCAAATTAGAGGTTATGATTTATGAATTGATGGGAACACCAAATAGTTAAGAACACTATACATTAATGCCATTATAGGTTCTTTCAAGATTCATGGAATAATTAAATCTAAGATCTTAGTATTCACTTTGTGAATTGGTTGATAATTTTTTCTAAATGGCCATTGAGAACAAAATTATCGACAACATTATTCCTTTATAGAAAGATGGTAACTTAAAGATAAATAGGTGTTGGAGGGGTATTACGGTAATTTCACCTATCCAACTACGGTATTGTATAGGGATTATATATGTGGTATAGAATATGCTAGATGGATCGGTTAATCAAGGTTAGTCGATTAAATCTCTATAAAAGGCATGACATTTAATCTAAGATTGCAGTATTGGGCCTTTAGTGGAGTGTCCCCTTTACTAATAATATTTATATAAATACCATAATAAGAGTTATTATGTATTTATCATATTATTGGAGCTTAGATTATTTGGATCCATTAAGTCCCTTGTCTAGCTCAATTAAGCTCATTAATTGGTTTGTGGTATTTGTGAAATAAGTTTCATGAAATTGTATAAAATAATGATTCTACACAAAAGTTGGTATTTTTATAAATAAGTTTCATGAGTTGGACATATTTATAAAAGTACACCCAAAGTCCAAATTGGAGAACAAGCCCAATCCTAATTGGAGTTAGCAGTTTTTGGTCCCATATATATAAGATATATGAAAGGAAAAACTACACCGTAACTCTAAGGAATCACACGTATAAGGCAAAGGAAGAGAGAGAGATTTCGGCCAACCTAGGCTAAGGGAGAGAGAAAAATGTTTCCTACAATCTCATAATCTCATCTCACATCCCGGTGTTCTATAGGATCAAAAAGACATTCTTGATCGTTCTCCAACGAAGGTTTCGACTTAGTGCCCACTCGCTTCATCAAACAAGAGCAAGAGCATAGACAAGAAGATCTAAGGTTGGAGGTTTGATCACCATCAATAAGGAGATCGAGGAGGAACACGCTACAAGAGCTAAACCCTAATCTCATCTCTAAGATTTTGTATCTAGATTTGATATATGTTGTACATGATCCTGTATATGATGCATGTGTGATATATGATTATGAAAAATATTTTCATGTAAAAAATTTTAAAACCTAAATCCACTATTTTTCAGCTGCGTTCATGATATGATCATGTATTTTCCATATCTGCATGCAGTATGATTTTCCTAAGTGTTAGGTCAATTTACCAACAAATGGTATTAGAGAGCTTAGGTTCATATGTATAGCATAATATTGATCTTGAATATCTAGGTTATGTGATTGAGTTTGAGCAATTTTTGTTTATGATAGTTAAATGATTCATAGTGATGAATGATATTTAATTACGTATACTATTGATTTTTGCATGATGAAAAACATTATAGGTGTGATTCTAGCAAAATTAGGTTTGGGTATTCTTGAATTTTATGTTTGATAGATTCATGAACATATTTCAAAGAGTTTGAAAATCTGAATTTTTTCTAGAATTTTTTGATGTTATTTTAAAATTTTCGGCATTTAAAAAAAAAAAAA
>JXTB01000039.1:701375-774102 GCA_002914805.1 Parasponia andersonii
ATTTTGAGAAAATTAATGACTGTTTATAAAGTTGTTTATATTCATTATTTGCATTTATAATTATTTGTAAAACTTTTATACAAAAATATTTTTTTTATAACTGTTTACTTATTTTATAAATACATTTGAAATTTAATTTGATTAAATTCTATTACTAAGAATCTTTAAAATTATTGGTTGAATAATTTAACGGTTAAAGTTTCTTAGTCCATTTTTTAAAACTAATGTTTAATATAGGACTTGGTTTAAATATAGTATTTCAATTATTTATCTTTAGTTGAAAGATTGTTAACTAAATAATTGAATTTTCTTCTGGAAAAATTTTACTTGAATGATTTATAATCCATAGATCTTCTTACTTGATTATTACGTCCTAGTCCTGTATGCTTTTATTGTCAAATTTATATACATGAGATGTATAATATTATAGTATTATCACTTTGGCTTTAGACAATAATTGTTTTGATCATAGTACCATGTTTATTATAGTATGTCATAATGTCTTAAATTAGCTCATTCTCTTTAAGTCGCATAATTAGATATACATAGTTGATTTTGTGGTTTCTAAATAAGTTAGATAACTAGGTAAAATCAGGATCCCTAAATTTTAAAAGATTTAGTGGGAACGGGTATGAGATATCCATGGTCTCCATCATTGGTTTAATGGTTCTAAAGACGTGTCTCATCTCAGAATCTTGCTGAGCTCCCGTAGGAAGGTTATCATCTGGGTATTACTGGTATTGAGTCTCTTAGGATAAATTTGCGAGTGGACTTTACGTACTGATCTCCTGTAGGAGACTGTATTGTTTAAGAAAGTTTGTGAATTGAAATAATAGTTACACACTCAACATAGGATGCTATTAACCTCCCGTAGGAGCTATGTTAGTAATTCTATGGACCGATAAATAGGGTAATTAGCAAACTGGAATATGACATATTTGTCTTTTTGTCTAAAGTGAATTGTTCACATTTAACTTATAGATTTATATGATTACCCGTAGATAACTTAAGATCTATGGTAGGTTAAAATACCTTAAATATTTGTGACAGTATTAGGGATTCTTATACAAGCATTTTATCTTGATAGATTTAATGTTAAGTATTCTAAATTACATTATATTCAGATAAACTAGCAAACTTAGTTGAGTACTAGGAGGATCATAATTTACATACTTGTCCATAGTTTATTCTTAGTTTCCAAATGACCAATATGAGCATAACACATAATCTTATTATTTGATTATATATTATAACATTTATATTTTCTTATTTTACTCTAAATGAACTCCAATATTTTGCACGAATTGTCTACTGATTTTAAATCAATTACTTTGATTGATAAATCACAAAAATTGGTGATTTTGTCAAAGTTTATTCCTGATAATTAATATCCTTGTTGAGGTATTTATTATCTTACTTAAGATAATGAACACCCTTGTTGAGGCGTTTATTATCTTACTGCAACATTAAATCGAAACAAAGATGTTTGTATTCGATTATATTTTTCCCATGTGTTTAATTGAGAATTAAACCTACAGAATTTAATTGTGAATTGAATTCATTAAATTCGATTATGAATTGGATTTATTTTATGACTTTTGTCTAATTAGAAATCTTATTATTTTGTAGTTTGAGGAAATATTATTTCATAGGATGGACAAGGTTTCCAGAAAGAGGAAAGAGACAAAGGAATACAGTACAAGGAGTAAAACAAGGATATTTATGGAGACATTTCAGCGTTCAAAGAGTTTGAACGATAATTAACATGAGGATATCTCTACTGAAAAGAGGTCAAGAGCTTCTCCAGTAGTTAGGTTGTTTTGGAGGACAAGAAAATCACTCTCTACTGAGGATAGAAGAGATCTCTGGCTAGTGGACTCAGGATCTAGTGTCAATATCTGCAACGACAAGAAATGGTTCATTGAACCAAATCAATTAAATGATGTTGGTCGTAATGTGGAAGTGATAGACAATCGAAGAGTCCGAATAAAGGTTATAGGCGATGCCTACCTCAAGATCAATGATAGCTCCATGATCTTGAAAGATTGCTATTACAGAGTTTAGTTTAAATACTCTTTCGGTATCGAAGATATTTAAAGAATGCTATCGCTTCAAGTTTGATAAGAAGGTAAAAGTCTTCTATAATAATTTATTGTACTGTGTGGGAGAAATGCAGAATGGATTTTATGTCCTAACCCCAAAGCGACAAAGTACATCATCTTCAATCATGAGCATTACTACACTTCAAAAGATGGTGAATGACATCAGAAAGGAGTGTAACACTATCGATTGGTACAAGCGACTCGGACACATGCCATGCTCAGAAATTCGCAGACTTATGGAGCTGGGCCACTTGTCTGAAGTAGACATCAGCAACGACATAGACCGTAAGGATTGCAAGAAGCCAGTAAAGTACAAGCGTCCTCTTACTACTCGTTATGAGAAAGCTGAGGCATGTTTAGAGTGCGTACATGTGCATATCTGTGAACCTATGGAGGTAGTTTCCTACAACAAGCATACATTGCTTATCACCTTTGTTGATGAATATTCGGACTTTGGTCAAGTCTATTTTCTCAAGAGATACGATGAAATCCCAGATACTTTCCATGAGTTCGACAGAAAAGTACGAATGCAACATGACACCAAGGTCAAGAAGTTCAAGATTGAAGCCAAACATGAAGATGTGGATTCTCTTCGAGACCTGCTAAGGCCAACACTAGCCAATCTTGCTATTCGTTATGAATATGCGACTATCTATAAGCATAGTCGTATAGGAGCTATTAGGAGGTACAACATCAGACTCAAGCAAACCATAGAACTGATGTACAAGGAGTCGCTGCTATCCTATAGATACTGGAATTATGCTTTGAGGATAGCTTTGTACATCCTCAACTTCATTCCATCAGATAGAGTTGCTTCGACACCTTTTCAGATATGGATGGGCTAAGCATCTAAAGATATGGGGTTGTGAAGTATACACATGCAAGAAAGTGGGAGACAAAGTTGATAAAAATTCAGAAAAGTATTTTTTGCTTGGCTATCCTAAGGAAGAGAATGGCTATATTCTTTACAGACAATCTACGAATACTACCTTCATCAGCAGAAGTGGAGACTTTCTAGAGAATGAGAGAGAAGTCCGTCAAGAAAATAATGAAGAGAGAGCTTATGATCTTCATTAATTTTCTTAGTCATTAAGTTGTTAGTTGAACACTTAGTTTTTGTTTTTATTAATTTTGGTCATTTGGAACATTTTAGAATTTTTAGTATGTTATTTTTTAGTAACTACTTTTTGGACAAGTAGGAGATTGTTAGGATTTATGCCCTAAAAGGCAGATTTCTAATTTTACCCTTTAGAGTATAAAAACTATCTCTTATATGAAATTATGATATTTGTTAGATTAAACTATCTTAGTTGAATAGTTTATTCATCTGAAAAAGATTCCATGAGTTTATATGTGTATAAAGAAACAAACATGATTAAGCATTAATTATAGAGAGACTTGTTTCTTTATCTAAGTCTAAATTAAGTAGTTTACAATCTGTAAATAAAGATTGAATACGTTATTTACTATAGGTTGTAGTATTTGTCAATCTCAATGGGAATGATGTGTCTCAAATCATTGAAGTATCTGACTTCTGATAGAAACATTAATACAACATAAACAAGTTATGTGTATTAAACTGGACTAGATAATATAAAGAATTAGACTGCCGTAACTTAATTCTTATATTATCACAAACTAGCTCTTAGCATATAAATCTTAATCCTTGATGTTTGACTGGACTTGCTTTCATGGGTTATAGCCTTTTGATTTGTTAAAAGATTAACCTCTATAAAGTTAGAGGTGAACTCTGGGAAATTAGAGGTTATGGTTTATGAATTGATGGGAACACCAAATAGTTAAGAACACTATACATTAATATCATTATAGGTTCTTTCAAGATTCATGGAATAATTAAATCTAAGATCTTAGTATTCACTTTGTGAATTGGTTGATAATTTTTTCTAAATGGCCATTGAGAACAAAATTATCGACAACATTATTCCTTGATAGAAAGATGGTAACTTAAAGGTAAATAGGCGTTAGAGGAGTATTACGGTAATTTCACCTATCCAACTACGGCATTGTATAGGGATTATATATGTGGTATAGAATATGCTAGATGGATCGGTTAATCAAGATTAGTTGATTAAATCTCTATAAAAGGCATGACATTTAATCTAAGACTGCAGTATTGGGCCTTTAGTGGAGTGTCCCATTTACTAATAATATTTATATAAATACCATAATAAGAGTTATTATGTATTTATCATATTATTGGAGCTTAGATTATTTGAATCCATTAGGTCCCTTGTCTAGCTCAATTAAGCTTATTAATTGGTTGGTGGTATTTGTGAAATAAGTTTCATGAAACTGTATAAGATAATGATTCTACACAGAAGTTGGTATTTTTATAAATAAGTTTCATGAGTTGGACATATTTATAGAGATACACACAAAGCCCAAATTGGAGAACAAACCCAATCCTAATTGGACTAGTGTTAACAGTTTTTAGTCCTATATATATAAGATATATGAGAAGAAAAGCTACACAGTAACTCTAAGGAATCACACGCATAAGGCATAGGGAGAGAGAGAGATTTCAGCCAACCTAGGCTAAGGGAGAGAGAAAAATGTTTCCTGCAATCTCATAATCTCATCTCATATCCTAGTATTCTATAGGATCAAGAAGGCATTCTTGATCGTTCTCCAACGAAAGTTTCGATTTGGTGCCCACTCGCTTCGTCAACCAAGAACAAGAGCATAGACAAGAAGATCTAGGGTTGGAGATTTGATCACCATCAATAAGGAGATTGAGGAGGAACACACTACAAGAGGTAAACCCTAATCTCATATCTAGGGTTGTGTATCTAGATTTGATTTATGTTGTACATGATCCTGTATATGATGCATGTGTGTTATATGGTTATGAAAACCGTTTTCATGTAAAAAATTGTAAAACCTAAATCCGCTATTTTTCTGTTGCGTTCATGATATGATCATGTATTTTCCATATCTGCATGCATGCATGATTTTCCTAAGTATTAGATCAATTTACCAATAAAGAGATCACAAATGCTTCCTCTTCAGACTCAGTCTCCTTAGACAAGACATAAAATCTCCTCCACAAAAGTTTCACACCAAGAATTATAGTTTTAACAAAGCAGCAGAGCAATATATATGTATATATATATATATATATATATTCAAACAACTAGAATTATCTATATTGCTAAAAAGAACATAAATAATTTAATGAAAATAAATTATAACATACATCCTAATAAAACCTATATAAAGCAATGATCAATTTTAAGATTTTAAAAAACTAGCAACACATAAGCATGTGTAATATATAAGGTTACAAATGTTTATAAGAAAATATTTCACGAATAATGTTACGAAAATTATTATGCTCCACTCTTGAGCAGAATTTCAGCAGAGTCTTTAAAACTGATTCGCTCTCTTCAATAGAATGTTTGAGGAATTGAAAACATCAGTTGAAGTTCCAGCACTTCTACTCTTCGAACTGGATTACTATGAACTCCTAAATACTTACAATTCTAGCTATGAAATTTCCTTGACATGTGAATAACTATAACCAGAAACTAAAACCTCTATGCAGTAGGAATAAAGAACTAGAGAGAACAGGAAGCTCTATTTTTTGGATGTATAGAATGAGTTGGAGCAAGTCCCCTTTTATAGTTTCTGAAATAGAGGTTATGTACCTTGTGTATGTTAATATCCCATAATGATCATTGTTAGTTATTATAACCTGCCAACCCAAGCAACAAAGATGTTGGCTATTACATTTGCCAAAATGTCCAAAATATTTAACAAAATATCCAAAAACATTTAGCAAACGTCCAAAATGTTTAACAAAAATTCAAAACATTTTCCAGTTTGTTTTTGGCAATTTAGGGCATTAAGACATAAGTTACATCATTTGAAGAAGCAAAACCATCCAAAAATGAAAGAAAAAATTAACTGGACTACAACAAAAAGTTAGGTTTATTATGGTCCAAGTTTTAGTTCGATATTCATATCTGTAGGTGCGGGCACATACGAGTCTATATAAATTCAGGCCCAAGTTTAATGATTTACACCCCCTTACGTAAGCTTAAGAGAGCATCTATAGTAGTTATCTTTACTACCATCACAGAACTTGATCCTATATATACCACTTGATCTAAGCATTTCCCATCAATATGGGACTCAAACATTTTACTTTCATTTTTCATTTCAATGGTATACATTTGAGCAATGATTTCTCATTTATTCATGCACCATTTTACGTATATAAATATACGAGATCGATGTCTTTGCGGAGGAGAATAAAAATTCACCGAGATCTTTCATCAATAAGATGTAAGTTCTACTTAATTTTCAGCTTCAACATGATTCATGAAAATGAGTTCTATAACACAAATTTGGACTTTACAAAATACATGAGCTTCCAAACTTAAGATAAGCCCAATAACTAAACCCAATTCTTAACCCATTTTCTAATAAGTTTTTTATTGTAAAGAATGTAATATATTTCAAAGACAGAGAGAAAATTTTGGGCATGTTATGAGTTGAGTATTGAGATATGAAAAGGTGATTAACTTCTTATTAGATTTGACTTGAAGGACTTTTAAATGAATTACTAGAGTTGATACAGATTAGGAATTGCCACGATTTACTACTTAGAAGTATCCTATTACAATTGGCATCTGTTTAAATGAAGGTGCTTGAAGCCTATAGTTAATTTAGTCTACGCTCACCATGAAACAATTACTCAGTAGACCGGTAAGTTTTATGCCTCACTTTATTTTTCCATTTTTCTTTTTATTTTTTAAATTGAAGACATCCTGTGAAAAAGTGTTATACCTATAATTCCTAATAAGGTGGGATAAGGATTGAGACATAGTAGTAGATATTTTTCTTTAATTTGTAATCAGTAGAGATCATTAGTTAAACTCTACTTTATAAAAAAATAATACACACATAAATGTTATAAATAAACCTCTCCAATTCTTAAGGACTCTTTTTTTTAGGGGGGGGAGGGGTTGAGTCTTATATGTTGAAAGACTTCATACCAAGAAGTAGAAATCTCTAAACACTTTTTAACCAAAATTTTGCACCTTCTACTTAGAATTCATGAACTTAAATATCACTATCAGTGTTGGTGCAATTTTTCGTTCGGTCACCAATGTGCGCCATATACAATACCAGAATGAGATTCACACCGATTTGATGTGGGTAATCGCTAGGTAACATGACCAGAGATGGTGACCACTCTTCAACGACGCTTCTTTATGGGAGAGTAGCACCAGTGTGGTGTGTGTGCCAAACAATCTTCAATGATCACGTTAGTAATAGGCCCAGAGGCGAATCCATGGAAATCATAAAAGTGAAAGTTTGGCAATATTAGGAAATTTTAGGAAAGTATGTGGTAGCTTACTTCACCTCTCGAAAAGCAAATATATTTGTAGCAGGGTTTGGTAGTCAATTTTGGAGGTTCAATAGCACACCGTGTGTCCATGTATATCTTAAGACCCCTACCTATTATACTTTATCTTGTAGTATTTGTACTATTGGGATACTTGTCCATGCACTATTAGGTCAAGCTTTGCCATTTGTGAATGGACAGCTATCGATGTATGAATGGTCATTTATGTGTGGACAGCTGTCGATATCTAAATAGGTACTTTTATATATACAACTGCGGTATTAAGGTTGTTGGTAGGACTCACCATTGATGGACACATATCCATGAAACCTCCTCACCCGATAGTGAGTAAGGATTCGTCGAGACCGTTTTAAAGGCAAGTGATGAGTGCTAGTTGTTGTGGGTGGTTGCCTCCTCTTGGTCAAGGTCTCGACTCTTTTAAATGGGGAGCACTTCTTAAATGTGGTCGTCATTTACTGAGTGGTGCATGATTGGTAGAGGCCACTTTCATACAACCCTTGAAATGTTGCCATCATTTTAGTATGCACCGTCCAACTCTTAAGTGTTTATGATCACTCTTTTTTATTTCAATTCCACTCTGGCACATTTTTGTTGGTGGGTGAAATTTATGTCCAATAATTAAAATCGAAGAATTTAGTTATAAAAGCATGTGATATTAGATTAAATGACTGATTCTAAACAGTAAGAATGCTAAATCTACTCTTTTTTCTATTCATCTATCTTTAGTACATATAAGGTAATACTAAAATATCTCACCTTTTAATATATATATATATATATATATATATATAGGGTACCAATTCAGTAGGTATTTTTTTTTACCTACACATAGATATCAATTTGATCAATGAAAATTTAGTATGCACATTTTTTTTATTGTAAAAAATAAAAAAAAGAAAGAGCATTAATGATACACGTCTTTTCATACACTTCATCATAGCCATTAGATTATCATTAGATGGTGATTCAATGGCTAAAAAAACATACCTACCCATAGGTAAAAGAAAAAATACTTATCCATAGGTAAGAAAAAAATACCAACCAGAATGGTGCCCATATATATATAAATATATAAAGCAATGA
The DNA here is from genome assembly GCA_002914805.1 of Parasponia andersonii. NCBI lineage: Eukaryota > Viridiplantae > Streptophyta > Magnoliopsida > Rosales > Cannabaceae > Trema > Trema andersonii. The sequence goes on from JXTB01000039.1 coordinate 709,956, forward strand.
GAATGGAAAATAAAGTATGATGTCGCATTTGATAGTGAGGTGTCGTATTGTCTCACGTGCTCGGCACGTGCAACTACATTTTTTTTTTTTTTGTTTTGGGTGGGGAAGCTCACTGTACGGACAGATACTATACGCGGGGGGAGCGAGGGTAGAGGGAAAGAAGGAAAGAAGGAAAGAAAGAAATGGGTTGCGCTTGCAGGCCCGTTTCGTTGACACGTCCAAGCTCAGCACCGCCGCCGTCGCCGGCTAGTGTGAAGCCGTCGCCGTCGACATGCTTGGCCATGGCCTCTCAAGGTCACGGGCTTTCTTTAAAGCGATTCTTCTGTTCACCAATTCGAGCAATTAGAGGGAACAATAATCCATTTCGCTCTGTGTCTCTTGAAGCTGAATGTGGGTATGGCGGCGGAGGCGAAGGCGGAGGAAAGGACAAAAATGGCAACAACGGCGACGGGGGTTGGCGTGGGGAGGGCAGTGGCTCATCTGGGTCTCAACACAACCACCGCCATTTCCTCTTTTTCTCAATCTTCTTCTGCTCGGCGGCGTGTTCGTTCTGCCATTTTGGTTTGGCTTCGGCGCTTGCGAGAACTTCCAAGGGTGGTTCTTCAGAGTCTGAGGCTGAGTCCGAATCTGGGTCGGTCTGGGAAGTGAGGGGGGGCCAGTGGATCGCGCTGGTTCCCCATGCTTATGAGGATTGTTTCGTTGTTGAGTCAGGAATAGGAGCGTCTTCTTTATTGCGTTCACATTTCTCGGTTGCTCATTTGTGGATTCAGTGCAGAGAGCTCTTTATGCGTTTGATGCTCCCAGAAGGTTTTCCTGAAAGTGTTACTAGTGATTATTTGGACTATTCACTTTGGAGAGGAGTACAAGGAGTGGCCAGCCAAATCAGTGGTGTCCTTGCCACCCAGGTACAAAATTCAGCTAACGAACTATAAAGTATAATCCAATTTAGCTTCTGTGGTTTTTCTATGCGTAGTTTTTGATATTTTACATTAATATAGGCCTTGCTTTATGCTGTTGGATTGGGTAAAGGGGCTATTCCTACTGCTGCTGCTATCAATTGGGTACTTAAGGATGGAATTGGGTATCTCAGTAAGATTATGCTGTCAAAATATGGACGTCATTTTGATGTGAATCCAAAGGGGTGGAGGTTGTTTGCTGACTTTTGGGAAAATGCTGCCTTTGGAATGGAGATGTTGACTCCAGCATTTCCTCATCTTTTTGTTGTAATTGGTGCTGCTGCTGGGGCAGGACGCTCAGCTGCTTCATTAATCCAGGTTAGTTTGCAAATCAAAGTGGTCATTTCACTTGTATGGTATGACTGGTCTTCTAGCTTTCTAATTGAATTGCTTGAGCAAGTGCACAGACTAAAAAAGACTCTACAGGAGTACTTTTAGTTTAGCCCTGTCGATGAACTTCCTCAATATTGTCTACCGGACCAATGTTCCTTAGATACCAAATTCTTGTTAGAATGTTTCTTTAATATGTTAAGCTTTAGAAAATCTGTAACTCTTAAAAAATAAAATAAAATTTTTATTTGATGCCAGAAGGTCTAGACCAAGTAGAACGTACTTTGCATATCGTAATATGTATACATCTAAATAAAATAAATATCTTTTGAAGTATATAAATTATATATACATTGGATCAGTTTGGATTTCTAATTTTAAGAGTCAAAAGTTGGTCTGATCCAATCCAAGTCTTTTTTTTTTTTTTGAAAAATAGCAATTAATCCAGTTCAGTTAAGGTTAGTTGGCCAGAAGAAAAAAGGATACTAGCAATATATACACGGTAAACCATTGTATTATGCACCTATAACAAGTGTGTCATGTTGGACCACGCATATTATTCTGTTTTTGACCATTATAGTGATGTATTGTTGTCTACAATCTGAACCTATTATTTGCAGGCTGCTACAAGAAGTTGCTTCTATGCTGGCTTTGCTGCTCAAAGGAACTTTGCCGAGGTGAAATGTAGTATGTTTTGCTTATCAGTGTTTTTTTTTTAATAATTATTATTAATATTAAATTCTATGTAATGGATTCTATGGAAGTGCAGAAGTCCATATATGTCCATTTCTATGGAATTGTTCTGATCTGTAATGATAGGTCATCTTTATGATTTTAGCATGGTTCATGTCTTATAACTGTAGGTGATTGCTAAGGGTGAAGCTCAAGGAATGGTGAGCAAGTCCATTGGTATTGTGCTTGGTATTGGATTGGCTAACTGCATAGGCTCCTCTACACCTCTTTCCCTTGTTACGTTTAGTGCAGTGACTTTTGTCCACATGTACTGCAATCTAAAGTCATATCAGTCCATCCAATTAAGGACTTTAAATCCTTACCGTGCAAGTATTTCCCTCTCTCCCTTTGTCTCTCTAAAATTTGCGTCCTTCAAAGGCTTTTTGGTTGTGTGGTATTATTTGAGCTCTTTCTGATTTAGGTTGTTTATGACCTGCATAGAGTTAGCTATTTTGGTCAAATAACTTAATTTTCAGTTATTATTAGCGGCACGCAATGACATCAATTAGAAAAACCATTTGAATCAATATTAACTAACCATAATGAATAGTGTGGATGTTTGTAGCATTCGTCGGAGAACATCTACTTCCTGCATAATTCTATGTCATCATTATGATACCCATCTTTATCATTGTTATTATTATCTCTATATTTTCTATGACCCTCATATTATAAACTTGTTGGACGTTCTAGTTCATAATATACTGAAAAGTCCCGTTACATGCTTGTTTTAACAGGTTTGGTTTTCAGTGAATATCTCCTTAGTGGACAAGCACCTCCAATCCAAGAGGTCAATGATGAGGAACCGCTTTTTCCTGCTGTACCAATTCTAAATATGAAACCTATGAACAGAGTAAATTTCGTTTCCTTCCTATAATTACCTTCGGATTTGTCTGTTGGGGTGATTCGTGACTTTTGAATTTGAATCATATGAATTACAGGCCTCATAGGTCAGTGCTAGGGTGATAGGATTGATGTGATTATCTTTTAACTTTAGGAGATTGCTAATGGTGATTATTGTCATGAAAATAACACTAATTAAAGTAAATGGCAATCTTCACTCATACTCCATCTTCGGTGCTTGGTATAAATATCAAAGTAAAGCGAAATCTAGTATCTTGGTTACTGTAATAAAAAATTATATCACTAATAATTAAAGGAAATCAGCTGTTGTCTGTTGATGATTTGAATTGAAGAGGACTGTATGTGTATAGTAATGAATTCATTTGCATACACTGAGCTTGATCAGTCTACTTGACATCTGCAAGCGAAAGAAAAAACAACCAAAAATAAAAAAGTTGCTCTGAGGTTGTAACCCAGGGTTATGGGATAGATGATGACATTGTAGAAGCTTTATTGGGGCTCCGTACCCTATTGGGTACATCCACTGTGTAAATAACCACTTCAGTAGAATTTTTACAGCTGGGAAAAGATTTAGGCTTGATGGCTAAAATATATAACTATGCTTCTCAGTTGAGATTCAAGATTTTTAATTAAGCCTTATGATTTAGAAGCTGGTTTGCAGATTTTAGAAAAATCCTTTGACTTTGACCATTGTTTATGATAGATGCTAAGTTTTTTTTCAATAATATTTGTGCTAGAGATTTTGTGTCTGCTCCTAATGTTTGGATCTCCATCTTTAGGAACAACCAACTGTACTATCCTCTGAAGCAAAAGTCGCAGCTGCTGAAATTGATAATCGATTGCAGCTTGGATCTAAGCTCAGTGATGTTGTCAACAACAAGGAGGATGCAGCTGCACTGTTTAGTCTTTATGGAAATGAGGGCTATATTTTAACAGAACACAATGGAAGATTCTGTGTAAGCATACCATCTGCTTGTCAGGAATTTCTCATCACATCCTTATAGCACAATCATCACTTGGCCTTCTTTCAGTGCTTCACCAATAATTAGTTAAGATCGAAAACAGTATTTTACTTGCAAAAAATAAGGATTGTGAAAACACCTAAAATTAGGAGGATTTTAAATTGTTCGAAGTGTGGTGGTTTCTTTTTTCCAATGGAAAATGTGCACAAAAAGAAATGTTGTTGAATGACAATAGGCTCCTTATTCTATTCATTCCTTTCACGTAGAATAAGACTTTTTAATTCATTCCTTTCATTTAGAATAACACTTTTTTCAGCTTAGTGCATTCTTAGTATACACATCAAATTTATTATTTGTAGAGTAGGAGGACAAAAAGTGGATTCTTCTTCCTTTTCGCTAAGTGCCAAAAAGTTGCGACTGATGAATAATTTCTCTTTGTCTCTCTCCTTTTTTTTTTATTTGAATGATTGGAATGAAACAGGTGGTGCTTAAGGAGTCGTGCTCCCAACATGACATGCTCAAGGCCTTGTTTCATGTCAATTATCTCTACTGGTTGGAGAAAAATGCGGGAATTGAAGCAAGAAGTGCTTCTCTTGACTGCAAACCAGGAGGGAGGCTGCAAATGTCTCTTGAGTATGTGGAAAGGGAGTTCAACCATGTTAAAAACGACGGAGAATCAGTGGGCTGGGCCACAGATGGACTCATTGCAAGGCCTTTACCCAATAGGATTCGTCCAGGTTCTGTGGCATCCCCAAATTCCTAGCTGATATTGATAGAAGCACAAGAGAGTAGTTGATTCATTGGCTTTTCATGAAGAAAGAAGATTGAGAAAAGCAAATCAAGTATTGGATTCTAACCCATTAAACATTTTGTCAAGACAAATACTGTACAGGTTCTGAAATAGGGAAAGACAACCATACAAGTTTGCAACTGCGACGATAACTCAAAATTGGTCCAAATTTCTCACATCTAGCTTTCAGTGAGTGAATGATATATGACTAGAAGTAAAAGGTAGAAGGTAGAAGGAGAGGCATGGTTAGGAAGCAAAGACGGTCGAATATGCGAGCGGATACTTACCACCAGAAGCCGTTCAGTTTAGGAAAATTGTGTAATATATGGGGAATAATAGTTGGTCCAGGTACAAGATTAAGTTGGATATGCCTTACTGAGTGTACAAGTTTTAAGAATGTGGGTTTAAGAATACTAGCATTTTTTAAGCTTGTTGTCAATGGCAGATTTTTATTTTTATTTTTATTTTTTTGTTACTGAAGTTGTTTATGATCACCAAATGTGAGAGTTAAGTCATCTGAAAACGTTTTGTGAGGTAGAAAAACAAGCATTCTGTGTTATTCATCTTTAGGGAAAATTACATAAATTACTGCTTAGCTGAACAAACTCTATGCTTCGAGAAATTAAAGTACGAACTTTTGAATTTGGATTTGGTTTGAAAATTCTTTTTAGTCAACACATACAGAATTAGGGAGTGAAACTACAAATTTATCCTTTTAACATTAGTTGAAAACTTAAGCAAACAAATATAACTAAAGTAGTTTACTATGTATAGTGTTCCAACATCTTTTAGATTTTTTTTTCTTTTTTTTTTTTCAAATTTTACGAAGGGTGGGGAGTCGTACTTTCTAACAACGGGGGTAGATGTAGAGTATGATTACCAATGAGAATGAGTCTTGAACCATCAATCTCTTTAAGTTGATATTTCAATTCTTGTGTGCGGAAACATGGATAAACCATCATTCTACTAGCAATTTATCAAGGATAAAATAATGATAAATGTGGCTCAGAAAGGAACAGTTTGAAGCAAAATCCAAATTCATGAGTTCGGATTGTGTTTTCCAACAATTTATCTAGTAAAGCAAGATACAACCATAGTCTATAGTTTGTGTACTTTTCCCTGGTATTTTATAAGAGGACCAGTATCTCATCAGAGTTACTGACTTAAGTAACTTACTGCAGCGTTGAAACTTGTTTCTGCCATGCACATTAAATTTGCGTGGCAGAATAATATTATGGTCTGATTTTAAAGCTACTTTTTTTTTTTTGGTTGAGTTCTTGAATTTGAAATTAAATAAAATACTAATTCAACTTGCTTTCCCTCCATTTGACAAAAAAAAAAAAAAAATTCATTTCACGCTCTAGCATCTCAAAGTGCAAATCTGAGCAGCAAGAAGCTAGTCAATACTCAATAGTCAATAAATGAGAGCAGAAGCTAGTCGATACTCAATAGTCAATACCTTCCTTCTTCATGCACATTAAAAGTAAAATGTGCTCCAAAATTTTTTGCATGTGCTTTGTACTTACCTCTCTTTAAATTTACGCACAGAAATGATAAAGATGTTACTGTCTTTTTCAGCCACTAATAACGCGAGCGTACAAATATTGAAGACTGTTCAGAACATTATTTACATCACTTTATTTACTTCAATTCTGCCAGGACGTCCGTTCAAGTTTTAACTTGTAAACCAGTAAACGACGAAACACATAATTATATTGCCTGTTTTAACTCGTAGTTGTAGTATTTTTATTTTTTATTTTTGTGTTTAATATTATTTTTGTTATAGTAAAGAGGAATTTAAATCAAATAATTTAAATATATTACGGTAATAAAGACATGTTTCTTTCGTTGTAATCATAATCATAATAAATAAAAAGAGAAACTAATCACAATAAAATAAAATAGTATAAAAATTATTATTTATATTATGTTGTTTATTTAAAACTAATAAAAAAAATGAATCATATTTACTAGGATATTATTCATTTATTTACTTAACTTAGAAAAAATAATAAGAATGTATTATATTTACTAAATTATCTTTTTAAATATATATATATATTTTAAAATAGATAGATTTTTGGTAAAATTATATTTTACAATTTAATAATTTTAAAAAAATGAATATTTACAGGTAATTACATTCCTTAAGGTATTAAGGTATTGGTAGAGGAAACATTCCCATTTTTTTCTCTTAAATTTGTGTGGGCTCCACACATTTTATTTTTAGTAAACATTTAAATAAAAATCATTGTACCATATATCATTCTTATTACTCTTTAGTAAATATGTCATAAATGTGTTATGGTATTATTTTTGATAGTATTTTTTTTGGAATAGTAAATAATTTAAATAAGAATTCTTCAGTAGAAAATTAACAATATGTTATGGTACTAAATGCCCAGAATGATTAGAATTTTATCAGATTTCAGAAAATCTATGCCGTTTTATGACTTCCTAAATTGAAACATTTTCCATAATATACTTTTGCAAATTCTTGCTAAAAACTAGTTGTGTGTCTCTTCTCCTAGTTGCACTTATTGGGAGGAGTAACCCAAGCAATTTTTTTTAATGTTTGTTTTGATTACAATATATAACTGATGTTCAAAAAGTGTAGTACTCAGATCTTGTTAGGTAACATTTTTAGTTTAGTTTAGTTTTTTTTTTTTTAAAGAAAAAAAGTTGTAGATGTCTGAGATATTGTTAGACTTTATCTTCATCATCCATTTTGTTTTTTAAAGCAAGAATTAAAAATATATATGTTACTAAACAAGCCATAAGCGTATTTTTGTTTGAAAAACTTCCGTTTTTTTTTTTTTTTTTTTTGCTTACCAATTTGAAAGAAATTTTAGAAATGTAATTTTCTTTTGGTGATGAAAAAAAAGAAAAAGAAAAAAAAAAGGAAAAACCACCAAAAACAGGCCAAAAGAGAGGTAAAACGTTCTAGTAGGTCAAACATGAAAAAGATGGATATTTGGTATTGGAAGACACGTACTACATACAACAATCAAGGCCAACAATTTTCCATTACAGTCTACAAGAATGAAAAACGATCCCAACCTTTGAACAAGGCTTGGCACTTGGCATCATACATTATTATATAGCTTCTAGTATGTCAAACAAGATTTTCTTTTTTTTTTTTCTTCTTTCTGATTGATGAGTTCTAGAACATAAGATTATTGTCTATATTCTCACAAACTCTCTATTTATGGCAAAATTAAGATAGTTCATGAACTCGACTAACCTGCTTTATGCGGGAAAAAAAAGTGTATAGAAACCTTAAGTATTAGAAGATGGAAAAAAAAAAAAATCACACAAAATATGACGAGTATATACTCACCAAGTTTCATTCTAAATCCATCCTTGATCAGATTAGGTCTTGCATTAAGATTCACACTTATTAATGATTTAAGATAAATATTTTGTGGGTTAATTACAAATATAAGTAGTGTAGGTTTTTTTTTCAAAAAAAAAAGGAAAAAATCAAAGCATGTGCTTTTAGAAACTACACTTCACTTACGATTACAACAAAAATTTCAATTGAACCCATTCAACATCCAATTATGGAAAAAAAAATTTCAACTCACTGTTTTATAAGATGGAGTACTAAAATTTTGTACCCAAAAACTTACACCACATAATATGACACGAATTTCTTCTATTTATTATTTTAAAGTGGCATCACATGTGGCATCACTATTGTAATTTTTTGTGGAAAATTTTGATGTGTCTATTATTACTTTGTAAGATAAACTATTTCTAAACTAATTCTAAATTAATAGAAAACTTATGTTTAGTCACTACTAAAAATGTGTACTATCACGGCGCGTATACAGAAGTGCCGTGATAAACGGAGAAATACCACAGTGTCTAAAAAGCGCCGTGGTATAGGCGCCGTTGAATATAACTTTCACGGCGCCTATAAGGAGCCATGATACACATCTACCACAGCGCCTAAAAAGTGCTGTGGTATTTAACTTTCACGGCGCCCATAAGGCACCGTGATATAATTTTCTCGGTGCTCATATGGCACCGAGGTAGGTGCCCTATATAAAGAACCCAAAAAAACGAGACCATGTCACTTTTCTCAACCTTTTCCCTCTTCACTTCCAGCCATGGCCAGTCTCCCCCTTCCACTATTTTCACCATATTTTCCGGTAAACAAGGTATGTTTAAGTTTTTAAACTCATTTTTGTCCTTAAAATTAGATTACTCATTGTCTTAACCATAATTTTGACCAATTATTTTGTAGAAATTTCATGTTTTAGGTTATATTTGAAAGAGTTTATATTTGGAACCCTAATTTATCAAATGTGAATATCTTGAGCATACATTGATAATCTTTACTCTTGTAATGCCGAGTTAGACTATTTATTTAGTAGAAATCTTATTTTTGGGTATGTTTTGCTATTTAAGAGCAAATTAATCCGAATTTGTTATTATTTTGTTGCTATTTTTTTTTATTTATTTTAGGTGAAATGTGACTTCATTTAGTTATAAAAAGTTTTAAATTGAAGGTGTGTTATATGAATTTATACCAATTTCATATTTATTTACTAGAAATCATATATTAGGTTATGCTTTTTAATTTCTATCCTTAGTGTCAATTAATCCAAATTTATACAATTTTAATTGAATATTGTGTAGTTTTTTAGAAATTTTCATATTCAATGTTTAATTTAAAGTATTGTAGATTATAGATGTTTAATTTTATTTATCATTTTAATTTGCGTATAGATTTTAGTAGAAGTTAGAGTACTTAGAATACTTGTGAATTAGCAAACTGAGCAAACTGAGGTATGTTTTCTCAAATTTTTTTCTTTTATTGACTTATGCATGTTACTTTCACATTGATTTTATCTTATTATTTTCGAAAATTTAAACTAGATGAGATATGATATCATATAAGAAATTATATGTTGTGGTGATATGATGATGTTATAATTGTGTGGGATTGGTTGAGTTTATTATTTGTGTTAATATTATTTTGCCATATGTTATATTTAGTTGATTGACAAATTATTTGTAACAAATGAGACTATTTAAGAATAAATTAAGTTCTGAATTTAGTAGTACTTAGAAATATAAGAATAATTTGAAATGAGTATTAATTTATAATTGGTGGTTTAGTTACTCAATTGGTTAATGCTAGAAATAGGGGAGATTATGTACAATTTTTTATGGTACTCAATTTAGTTAGTTTTTTATATCAATTGTTTATTTTTTTTTTCAATTATGCTTAGAATGGATAAGGAATGGATATTAGCAGATAGACTATCGATTGAATATAGAAAGAGAGTCGATAGCTTTTTGGAGTTTGCTATTGAAAATGTCAAAGATTCCAATTTAATTCCATGTCCGTATATTAAATGTGGAAATTTGCAAAAGATATGTGTTAAAAAGATAAAAGAACACTTATATTTCAATAGAATAGATCAAAGTTATAAACAATGGATTTAGCATAGTAAAAAGGTTCCAACTATTGGATTTTCATCAAAGAAGAGTATAAGAGATGATTATGAGTTAGATTTAAATGATGATCTTTTTGAAATGATTGATGATACACAGTATAAAACAGATATAGATCCTATTAAGTTTCAATCATTTCTTAATGATGTTAAGAAACTGATCTATCCGAGTTGTACGAAATTTACAAAATTGTCTGCATTATTGAAATTGTATAATTTGAAAGTAAGATATAGATGGAGTGATAAGAGTTTTTCAGACTTGTTAGCTTTACTAGGAGAGATATTGCCAAATGATAATGAGATGCCACCTTCCTTTTATGAGGCTAAAAAGACTTTATGCTCATTGGGTATGCAATATGAGAAAATTCATGCTTGCCCAAATGATTGTATTTTATATCGAAAGAAATTTAAAGATGCAATTTGTTGTCCAGTATGTGGTGAGCTTAGGTGGCAATAGAATAAGAATTCTAAAGAGGTAAAAGTTGGAACCCCTGCTAAGGTTTTGTAGTATATTCCTCCAATTCCTCGTTTTACCCGTCTATTCCGAAATTGTGAGCATGCTAAAGATCTAATATGTCATGCGAATGAGAGGATAGAAGATGGTAAACTTAGACATTCAACCGATTCACCGGCTTGGAAAACAATAGATTACAAATGGCCATCTTTTGGAAGTGATCCAAGAAATCTTCGTCTTGGTCTATTTGCGGATGGTATTAATCCTCATACAACTCTAAGTAGCAAATACAATTGTTGGCCTGTAATGCTTGTAATCTATATTCTTCCTCCATGGTTATGTATGAAAAGAAAGTTTACACTTCTTACAATGTTAATATCAGGACCTAGACAACCTGGTAATGACATTGATATATATTTAGCTCTGTTGATTGATGAGTTGAACAGTTTGTGAAATGATGGTGTGAAAGCCTATGATGCATATAAGGATAAAGATTTTACTCAAGGTTGTCTTACTATGGACAATCAATGATTTCCCTGCATATGAGAATTTGTCTGGATTTTCCACTAAATAATATAAAGCATGTCCTATTTGTGATGAGAAAACAAGTTGTCAGTTCTTAACACATGCTAGAAAATTGAGTTATATGGATTATAGAAGATTTTTACCTCGCAAACATGTATACAAAAATTGGAAAAAAGCATTTAATGGTTCTCAAGAATTTGAATTGGCACCACAACCTTTAACTGGGACAGAGATACTAGAAATAGTCTCTAAGCTTGAATTTAGGCTTAGAAAGGTTAAAATAAGTGATATCAGTAAGAAAAGAAAAAGACCAGTAATGTGAAGGTTGTAGAAACCCCAAAGAGTTGTTAGAAGAAGAAATCTATATTCTTTGAGTTGGAATATTGGCAACATTTACTTCTGAGACATAACTTAGATGTCATGCATATTGAGAAGAATATATGTGATAGCATAATTGGAAATTTATTAAATATTCCAGAGAAGAGTAAGGATAGTATTGGTGTCTGCATGGATCTTGTTCACATGGGTGTTCAAAAAGAGTTAGCTCCTAAAGTAGGGGAGAAATGAACATATTTACCCCGTGCTTACTTCACATTGAAAAAGGAAGAAAAGTATCAATTGTGTCTATCTTTATTTAATGTGAAGGTTCCTGAAAGCTATTCTTCTAATATTAGAACATTAGTGGATATGAACAATTTAAAACTAGTTGGACTTAAATCTCATGATTGTCATACACTAATGCAATATCTGTTATCTATAGCGATCAAGTCTGTATTACCTAAAAATGTTCGATATGCAATCACTAGATTATGCTTATTTTTTAATGGAATTTGTTCTATGGTGATCAATATATCCAAGTTAGACGAACTACAACGTGAACTTGTTGTAACATTGAGCATGTTCGAACAGTTTTTTCCTCCTAGTTTTTTTGATATAATGATACATCTTACTGTACATTTGGTTAGAAAAGTGAAGTTATGTGGTCCTGTTTATTTGAAATGGATATATTCATTTGAGAGATACATGAAAATTCTAAAAGGATATGTTAAAAATCGAAGCCGGCTAGAAAGATGCATTGTAGAGTGTTATATCGCAGAAGAAGTTGTTGAGTTTCGTTCTGAGTATTTGACAAATGTAGAAGCTATCGGAGTACCTGCATCTTCAAATATTAATAAAAGTGTAAGTAGTAGTGTCATGTGTACAGTTAAACGAGAACAACTAGACCAAGCATATCGTACTGTGTTACAAAATATAGTTGAATTCCAACCTTTCATCGAGTAAGTTTTATTGTGAATTAGATTTGTATTAATTGAATATTGAATTCTTTAATAATAATGGTTTACTTTGGGGATGATTTGTTGAAGGGAGCATATAAATTGGATCAAAACACAATTCTCAATGAAATCAAAAAGAGAGAAATGGATCCATGATGAACATCATCGAACTTTTATTAGTTGGTTTCGTGAATGGGTAATTCCAATTAGTTATTACAATTAATAATTTGATTTCATTTTTTCCCTATCTTAGAGTATAAGTACTAATATGTTGGGTTTTCTAATTGTTAATTTTGCATTTTGAAAAGATTATAGTTGAAATGAACAAGGCAACACATAATCTATCTGATACATTGAAATGGATATCACATGGACCATCATTGGATGTAATTAAGTATAATACTTATCAAGTTAATAGTGTTCATTTTTGCACAAGAGACCGCAACAACATAAGAACAGTCCAAAATAGTGGGGTAAGTATTGTTACAAAAACCATACAATTTTCAAGTTCGAAGGATAAAAACCTAATAGAGGTGATATGGTATACTATGGCGTTGTCGAGGAAATTTGGAAACTTAATTTTGTCACATTTCGGTTCCCAGTGTTTATGTGTCAATGGATGGAGAGTAACCATGGGATTAGAGAAGATGAATTAGGCTTCACTTTAGTTGATCTAAACCAGATAGGTCACAAGAATGATCTATTTATATTGGCAATACAAGCAAAACAAGTATTTTACATTAATGATCCACTTGATGCTCGATGGTCAATTGTTCTTGCAATAAAACCAAAAGAATATCAAAATTTAGGAGTTGAAGATGAGAACGAAATACTCGTTGCTCATGAAATATTCTCAAAAGGAGTTTCGGTGGAGGCTTTGATAGAAGACTTTAATGAAGGTGATGTTACATGTTTACGAGACGATGGTGAAGGTATTTAGATTGATAATCAAAGAAAGAAACCAATGAGGTACAAATCAAATAAGTTATATATTTTTGTTTCATTTTATATCTTTATGGATTGATGTTTTATTTTTTTAAATATATTATCTCTTATGTTTACATGCTTATTATTTTCTATCTTAATTTTTGTTCTACATTTGTAGTTTTATTATTTAACAGGTAATTATTGACATGAAAAATGAATGTGCAGATGATGTTTATCAATTTACACTATCACAAAGTAGTCAAGGTGAAAGAAAACATAAAAAGAAACCAAGAGGAATGACTCAAATGAATGAGTTGATTATAAAAAGAAGTGATAACAAAAAAGAAGTTGTCACGTACAATGAATGGGGACAACCAACTGGGGATGAAGGTAAACATTTAGCGAGCTTTTGTGGCCTTATGGTTCGTCGCAAGATCCTAATAAACATTGATAACTAGACGCTTGTACCAACGGACCTAAAAGATGGGCTCTGGCATATAATATTGGTATGAACATGAATCTTTTTATTTCATATTTATTAAAATATATTCGATATTAACATTATTTCTTTTACATTGTAGGAAACATTTGTATTAGACTACAAAGCAAAAAAAGAAACTTTAAAAAGTTGTGGGAAAATGTGAAGAGATTTTAACTCTAGAATTACAACTGAACTGATTTATGAGTATAGACATACTTGTCCAGAGTTATTAGAGCACCCTCCAGCATCATATGCACCATGGATTGAACCTAAAGTTTAGGATGAGATTGTTAAGAAAAGAGTAAGTGCAGAATGGGAGGAAGCTAGGAAAGTAAGTGCAAAATGGAAGGAAGCTAGGAAAGTACAACAGGGAAGAGTAATGCAAAATAAATATCTACATCATATGTCTCGCTTAGGTTATGCTGGATTAGAAGCTAAGACTGAAAAAGACGAAGATCGATGTGGTATTGATAGATCTGAGCTATAGAGTAGAGGACATGTCCCTAAAAAAGGAGGTCATACTGAGGAAATCAAAGTGATAGTTGATAGAATTATAAGTTGCTTATTACAACATATTGATTATCTTAATTTATAATTTTGTTAAAAAGTATAGCATAGTCTAATGTTCAATTCTGTACATGTTTTGTAGGAAGATTATAATCAACAATTCCAAGAGGGAAATCTCGAGATAGACAGTTTAATGATATCTTAACAATGACTTTAGGCATTCCTGAATATTCTGGACATGTACGGAGAATGGAATTTCACGTTAGCCATAGACAATATTTTCATCAACTTGCTCCAACAAAGAAGCAACAATCATTTGATTTGAAACAATGGCAAGATGAACAAACACGCAAGATACAACAAATACTTAAAGAACAAGAAGAATGGTTCAAAGCAGAAATTGCTAAGATTCAAGTAAGACAACAAAGTAATGTTGGTGGTTCTAATACAACTCCTTCACAGAAAGGGAAGAAGTGTAACCACAAGAGATACATGTAAATCCAATGGTGGCTATAGGAACATCTTCACTACTCAAAAAAGTATGTTTATATGAGTTTCTTTATATCATTTGTTTATTAACTACTTGTATTTATAAATTGTGTTTGATTTTCTATATTGTAGAACCGACCATGCAAGCTTGCAGTGGAGTCTCGTGATAACATAGTTGTTTTAGGACATGTACAAGAGTCAACCTCATCAACTATTATTCACGGCAGAGAATTGGGGGAGAATAATTTTCATGTATCAGTAGAGGTTGTTCTTAATGCTACAGCCCTAATTCCTATTCCAAATCCAGATGATGATATAAGGTTGGTAGGTAACGCACTTGGATCGCATCTTGCATGGCATAAGATGCTTATCATCTTTGAAGATAATTTGGTATGTAGACCTATTTTCCAAATAAATTCATCCTTTATTGAATTCTAATATGAATTATTAACTTGTTTGTTAACATTTCATCATTTATTTGGATTTTAGGAGTTTAGTGATATAAATAGGCATCAAACGGGGAAGAATAAATCTTCACAACCACAGCCACCTCAAACACAAGAAAGAGTATATCCACAAAGAAAGAAAGCGGAATCTGTTACACAAACACAGTTTAGATTTGTTGATAGTGCACCAGCTTCTACTAGATTACTATTGAATACCATTCAAGAAGTAGACGAAGGTGTTGTTGTTAATGTTCCCTTTGATGAAGAAGTGTTTGGAGAAGCTTTTCATTTGCCCGTATTCAAAGAAGACATAATTGAGTTTTGCACATTACAAAAGATTAGGGCCATGCCTATTACATTATACATGAGGTAAGAAGTTTATTTTATATATATATATATAGAACTTTATATATATACATGTATCTATAGTTGGCAATTATATAATACAACACTTAATTCACATTGCATTTTGTACTTGTAGTCATTTAAACCATTTAGTGACCCAATATGGCTATCAAGCTAGGTATATGTTCATAGATCCTAGTGCAGTTGCTACAGAAGGTGGTTCACGTGAGGATCGTGCTATAAGTTTAGTAACCCGGATGTTATCTATGGAGAATGAACATCAATTTTTAATTACACATTGGAATCATGGATAAGATTTTAAACTTAACAAATTGTCATATGATCAACTACTTCCTGTATGAAATTAATTTTTACATATTAATAATCTTTATCATCAATTTTATGAGTAGAGACCATTGGATGTTGCTTATCATTTATCCTTTCAAAGATTATGCATGGTTTCTAAATCCTCTTGGCTTAGCTCTCCGTGAGGAAATGAGTTTAACAATGATCGAGTAAGTTCTCTAATAGTTATTTTGTTATAGTTCAGTTTCTTATGGTAATTTTACTTAGGGTTGCTATTGCTAACCTTTTATTATTGTGTTTGCGCATTTCCAATTCAAAGTGCATTCAATATATATAATATAGAAAAGGGAAGAAAGGAAGACCAAATAGTCCTATTTATAAGTTAATAAAAGTACTAAACTTGAATTAATAACACTTGTTGGGTGGAAGATTAATTAAAATTACTTATGTTTACTTTATGCTTATGTATAGTACCCAAGACAACCGACAAATGTTGAGTACAGATTCTACATATGTAAATTTATGAGAGAAGTCATTGAACAAGCTAATGTTAAATCATTTACTATAATGGTATGTAACCATATATTTAATTAGTTCTATTCTAATTTATAGTTTGATTGATAACTTTCTAACAAATAAGGTATTTTAATTTGTAGTTTAATAGACAAAATTTCTATACAAAGGATGATATCAACGGACTTCTTGAAGAGTGGGTCGAAGAACTAATACAATTTCTTATTTGAGGTTCTTAATCTTTGTTTATTTAAACTATATGTAGTCTTTGATGATCATGTTAGTTTGGCTTAGAAAACTAATATATATATATATATATATATACTTAATTTATATAGACTATATAGATATGATTATGATCAAGTTATTATGTTAATTTAATATTAGTATATAAATATATATTTATACTCCATTTTATTTCAAATGTTTAGTATATGTAATAAATTTGGATTACATTTATAAAATTTCAGAGGGTAGTATAGACAAATACGTTACAAATACCCCCTGGAAATATGTACCACGGCACTTATAAGGCGCTAAGGAAGATGTCTATCAAGACGCCTTGGAGGCGCCGTGAAAGACATCTTCCACGGCGCCTTTTAAGCGCCTTGGTATCCAAGGTGCCTTGATAGACATCTTCCTCGGCGCCTTATAAGCGCCGTGGAAGATGCCTTTCTCGGTGCCTTGGTAGACATCTTCCTCGGTGCCTTATAAGTGCCGTGGAAGATACCTTTCATGGTGCCTTGATAGACCTTCCACGACGCCTTATAAGCACCTTCGTAACCAAGGCCTATTATAGCACCTGTAACCAAGGCACTTTTATGGGCGCCGTGAAAGGCCTTTCAAGGCACTTATAAAGCGTCTTGAAAGGCCCTTTTTATTGTAGTGAGTTTTGAATTTTAAGTTGTTAGGCAATAGTTTTCAATTAATTTAGAGGTTATTTGGAAATAATTTTTGTTTAAAACACCAGTGAGAAGTGTCTGTATGTTTTTTTTTTCATCCAACACTTATTCTCAAAGTTAGATGTTTCAAGAATGAAATTAAAATCTTATGTCCAATTCTAGGAGTAAAGTGTAGTTTCTAGGAATTCAGAGTTAAATTTAAAAAAAAAAAAAACTACAGGGGCTATATTTATAAGAGACTCTTAATTTTTTTGGTATAGATACATGCGGTAATTTAGGACACTACTCTAAAGCATTTAACATGAAATTAACTTGGATTAACTGGGTATCATGTGTCTATAGCCTTAGTATCCTAATTTTAATCCTAATACTCAAAGTACGAACAACTCCCAAATCTGGGTCAGATTTCATGATTTGCCTTGGGTTTATTGGGAACGTCAGATTCTCTCAGATTTATAGCTCACGGGTTGGGTGTTCCTATTCGCTTTGATGAAATGACTTTGAAACGTGAATTCGGTCACTTTGCCCGTATTTTGATTGATATTGATCTTTCATAGCCTATTTCTGATTCTTTGATGGTTGAGGTTGGTTCTAATTGCTTTTTCATTTCTCTTGAGTATGAGCGTCTTCCTACTTTATGTTCCTCTTGTAAGACTATTGGCCATTTAGCCTCGTCCTGTAGGCATGGTCAACCTGTTGTAGCTGCCAATACTGGTGAGCAAAAAATTGAACGAGGTCGTTCAAGATCTCGAAAAAGAATTTATTGTCCTATCACTAAGTCTCCAAATGTCACAAAAGTCCCAGTTACAAATGCTTTTTTTGCTCTGAAGAAAGACCTTGGTCCTAAGGAAGGAGTGGAGGAAAAAGGAAAAAAGAAATTTTGGGCTGATGAGAAAGCTGTTAATGACGAAGACCTGATTCTGCCTAAAAGTGTTAATGCCTCTCATGATGATGCTGATAATGCTAAGTCCCCAATTACTAAAACTGCTCATCTAGAGGAAGGACTTCATGTTGATGCCGCTACAGTTTTACCAGATCAGCAGAATGAATCAAAAGATTCCTCCTCTTTTGAGGAATCTAAAAGTGATAGTTTGAATACTAGTGACCTTTCACCTTTTAAGGTTTTCGCTCTTAAAGATGAGATTTGGCAGGAAGTTCAATCAAAGAAGAAAAAGAAAGCTACTCAAGCCCTAGCTCAGCATTCCAAGCCTATTACACGGTCTTCAAAAACAATCTACAATGAAAGTTCTTCATTGGAATTATCAGGGTGTCTCCAATGTTGCAACTCGTAGATCTCTCAAGGATTTATGTGTTCGTCATAGGCCTGACATCTTTTGCTTAGCAGAGCCTATATGTTTGTTTAGCTCTATCCCTATCCATTTTTGGAAGAGTCTTGGGTTGGATTTGGTTGTTGTGAATGATAAGTCACTTCCCTTAATCTGGGTTTTTTGTAAATTGGCAGTTTCCAATTTTCAGGTTATTGTTTCTCACTCCTAACATGTTTCTAATTCGTTCATGTTTAATGGTGTTTTGCTATTTGCTAGTTTTGTCTACACAAGTTGTGATTATTTTGTTCGACGAGACTTATGGGACTCTTTATCATCTTTGCATGTGACCGGTCCTTGGCTTGTTTTGGGAGATTTTAACTCGGTAATGGGAGCTCATAAAACTACAGGATTTATTAAATGACGACCTTGTGAAGATTTTAGAGCGGGTGTCACTCTTTGTAATCTGCTTGATTTAGAGACTCAAGGTCCTTCTTATACTTGGCGTGATGGTCGAATAGTTATGTCTCGCCTTGATAGAACTTTTTGCAATGACACATTTCTTGAGTATTGGAATCAAGTTTCTAGTATTTGTTTGCCTCATTTGAGTTCAGATCATCACCCGTTGTTATTGTCTTCAAGTATGAATACTTTTACTGGCCCGCGACCATTCCGTTTTCAAGGCATATGGTTGCTCCATCTTGATTTTAAAGATTTTGTCTATAATATTTGATGTCGTCCTTGTGTCGGTTCTCCCATGTCTATTCTCACTGTGAAGCTTAAAGATCTGAAACGTGAGTTGAAAGTGAGGAATTGGCAGGATTTTGGTGAGCTCAAACTTAATATTTCCAAGGCCTCAGAAAAGGTTGTGTCCATACAAGAGCGCCTCACTAATGAAGGATTTTCTGACTCTCTTTTACATCAAGAATCCGATGCGCTTTCTTCCTTAGATAACTTTTTACTTCAAGAAGAAACTTTTCTTCGAGAACAGAGTAGAATCAAACGGCTTAAGGACGGGGATAGAAATTCTTCCTTTTTTCATAACTTGGTGAAACGTCGTAAAGCAAAAAAAAAATTTGAGTCATATGAAGATTGGAGATATGGTGGTGGACGATATGCATCTGATTTCTAATCACATTCAATCCTTTTATATGGATCTATTTGCTGAGCCTCAAAGCCAATACCATGATTACTCATTGGTTCAAGAGGTTATTCCGAAATTAGTCTCTTCCTCGGAAAATGATGAGTTATGTCAGGTTCTTAATGATGAGGAAATTCGTCTTACGGTCTTTGAGATGGATGCTTTGAGCTCCCCTGGTCCGGATGGTTTTTCTAGCAAATTTTTCCGATCTTGTTGGGAAATTGTGAGTTCGGAGGTTGTCTCTATTGTCTAACAATTTTTTCTATTAGGTCATTTGAGTCCAAGTATCAATTCTAATTTTTTGGTGTTAATTCCTAAGGTGGTTCATGCCCTAACTATTGATCAGTACTGTACGATTGTTTTAGGCAATTTTCTTTACAAACTTATTACAAAGATTGTTGCTAATCGCCTAGGGCGCATTTGTTCTCAGATCATTTCCTATAATCAATTTGGTTTTGCCCGGGAGATGTATTAGGGATTGCATTACTGGTGCTTCAGAATATTATAACTGTTTGGATAAGAACAGCTTTGGGGGAATCCTTGGCCTAAAATTGGATATCAGAAAAGCCTTTGATACTCTTCGCTGAGATTTTCTTAAAGCGGTGCTTTTCTCTTTTGGTTTTGGTAATACTTTCGTTAACTGGGTGGATACTATTTTCCATTCGGCTCGTCTCTCCATTTTGATCAATGGCACTCCTCATGGTTATTTTGCTTGTTCTAGGGGCGTTCGTCAAGGTGATCCTCTGTCTCCTTTGTTGTTTGTTCTTGCTGAAGATTACCTCAGCAGATATATCCAGCATTTGGTCCAAACAGGTGATTTTGTCCCTATGACTTCCACCAGAAAGGAAAAGGCTCCTTTTCATTTTCTTTTTGCGGATGATATGCTTTTATTTGCTAGAGCTACAAAGACTAATGTTAGTAACATTTTGCAAGCTCTTTGCTATTATGAAGATTTATCCTGTCAACAGATTAATTATAATAAGTCTTTTATTTACTTTGGTTGTGCTATTTCCTCTAGTAGTGTTTCAGAATTCTTGGGTCTTACAGATATGAGGAAAGGAGGCTCTTCTTTGACCTATCTAGGTGTCTTCTTCTTTGTTGGTTCTCCTAAGTGTTGCTATTTCCAACCTTGATCGATAAGATCCAGGATAATTTGGAGCATTTGAAAGGACTGAATCTTTCAATGGCCAGACGAGTTAGCCTTATCAATTCAGTTATCATGGGTCAGTTGTCTTATTTCTTTCAAATATATCGTTGGTTGGCTGCCCTTTAAAAAGATTTGATATCTTCGATTAGAAACTTTTTGTGGTCCGACTCAACAAAGGTGTTAAAACCAGTTATCGTTTCCTGGAAGAAGTGCTGCAAGTCTAAAGAGGATGGGGGACTAGGCATTCATGATCCTAGCATTCTTAATACTGCCTTTCTAAAGAAGCTCTCTTGGAGTTTAATGACGAGTGATTCTTTTGTTTTTTAATTCTTGAGGGGGAGATTTTTCTCATCTGGTTTTACACAAAGAAGATTTTGGAAATCCTCGATTTGGTTTGGCTTGAGGGTTCATATTCAACCTATACTCAATGAGTCGATTTGGTCTATTAGTTTAAATTCTTAAGTGTGTTTTTGGACGGATAATTGGTTAGGCTCTCCCTTAGTTGATTTAATTGATCATAATGATATTATAGAGCCAAGCATGGATGCTACTATTTGTTCTCTCACTGTGGGTTCTGAATGGTCTCTTTCTGTTTCTTTTATTTCTAGATTTCCATTGCTAGTCGATGAGATCCATCAAACTACTATTGGTGAGACTTCTGACTCTCTTATGTGGCGTCAATCTGCAAATGGTGATATTTCCTGTGCAGATGCATATAAATCTGTGGCTGGTGTTTCAGTAAAGGAGAGATGGGATAGTAAGTTTTGGGCTAGCTATGTTCCTCCATCTCGTTCAATCATGTTTTGGCATTTTGTACAGGACAAACTTCCAACGGAGCAGAATTTAAACCGAAGAGGATTTCATTTGCCTTCGTGTTGTCGCTTTTGTTACCGTAACGAAGAAAGTGCTATGCATCTCTTTCTAACTTGTGATTTTGCTCGTTGTCTTTGGGGAGCTATTTCGTCCGCTTTCAAACGTCGAATCCGATTAGATGGTTCTATAATCGATCTCTAGATTGATGCTCTTCAAGTTAAGTTAAGCAGTCAGTTAATTCAACTCTGGTGATCAACTATTGTGACGACTATTTGGGTTATTTGGACTACAAGGAATAAGTTGCTTTTTGAGAATGAGGCTTTTTCCATTCACTCAGCAATCACTTCAATTTTTCGTGCAGTTTATGAATCGAGCAATATAGGTTCAGGTTACATGTCGAATTCTGTGAAGGATCTGGAGATTTTGAAGTGTCTAAATGTCGTCTTGAATCCACTGAAGGTTCCTAAGATTATTCAAGTTATATGGCGTCTTCTCCCTTCAAAATGATTGAAAGTGAATACTGATGGTACTGCTTTTGGTTGTCCAGGTTTGGTAGGTTGTGGTGGTATTTTTCGAAAGTCAAGAGGATTCTTTAGAGGTGCCTTTGCCATTCCTCTAGGTTTAGCTTATGCTTTTGAAGTGGAATCAGCTGCTGCTATTCATGCAATTTCTTATGCCTGGAGTTTTAGGTGGACAAAACTCTGGCTTGAGACTGACTCCACTTACTTGGTTGCTATTTTTCAGTCACGTTCTCTTAATGTTCCTTGGCGTTGGAAACCTACTTGGCTACGCTGTATCAAGTTTATCTAAAAAATAATATTTCATGTTTCACATATCTATCATGAAGGAAATGTTGTTACTGACATTCTGGCTTCAAGGGCTACAAGTATTCAGACTTCTTCATGGTGGCACACTTCTCCTTCTTTTATCCATACGGCTATTAATAAGGATTATTTGGGTTGTTGTAATTTTCGTTTTTGTTAGCTGCCCAATTTGTAAAGTAACGTGCTCTTTTTTCCTTTTTGTGATTTTTCCCACTGGGTTTTACATAAGAAGGTTTTTAATGAGGCATTGTTGGGAGGTTAAGACAAAAGTTGTATTACGGCATAACTTTTTGGCTCCTTTTAGGGTTTGTTTTCTTTCTCTGTTATCTATATTTGATGTTTAAGACACCTTAGCTTATCTTGTATCTTTTTTTCTTTTATTTTAATAAATTTACTAGAGATTCTCCTCTAGGTATAATTTATCAAAAAAAAACCCAATTCATCTAATTTTCATTAAATTATGTTCTGAAATATTAAATACTTGTTTTTATTTTTTTTATTTATGATGATTTCAATTTTTAAATGAAAACATTCCTTCGCTAATTTACTTTATAACATAAAATTACAAAAAACAATCAAGTCACTAAAAAATGATATTATTTACATACGCGGTAAATAATATTTAAATTATATAAGTGACGCATCATCTATGCTCAAATAAACAAGATATAGTCTTGAATAAACAAGATATAATCTTGAAGACGATATGATTTGTCGTCCTTAATTTTAGGATAGGCCGTTTATACAGAGAAAGGAGATATACTTATGACTCATGCTGTTATGATTTCCTTAAGAAAAGTGGTGCAACACGAAGGGAGAAATTTTAGGTCATTCATCCTTGTACTATTCTCTTCTAAACACACAACTAGAGTTTTTGATGGAATGTGGTGCATTGGTTATGGTACGATCTAACCGCCCATTTAAGATGAATATTTAGTGTCGCTTAAGAGTGCCCTTATGCCTTATCACAAAAGCAGGGCTTAAGTTTAGCCTTTAATACTTGCTTGAGGCTGCCCCACATATGCAAAGTCCACAATAAAAAAACTTATTTTTCTTTATTTTCTTCAACGACGCGTTGATAAGATGTTGCAGCAGAGAACTTTAATGTAGGTAGTATTTGGCTGACTTAGAAGGGTGACCATGCAGTAATTGGGATAGTATGTAATCGGCGGGTCCCAGCCCAAGGACAAATGACCCTCAAGAAATGTACTCAAAATTCCGCACTAAGACATGACTTTGGCTTTGGTCTAATCAATGGTGTCATCTGATTTCGTCAACACTCACAGCTTGTCTATTGTGCTCATGTGTCAACGACAACAATTACAGATCTTCTACGGTCCACCAAGAACAAAAAAAATCAAAAAACGACAACAATCCAACGTGGATTGAGGGTTAGCTCATATCAAATGCGCGCCGTATTGGAGTGGACAACCAAGTAATTTCGATAAATGTAATTCCTGAGCCCACTTATAACCCTGTTTTTGGTCCGCCGTCGTAACAGTGAATTTCTTGTCGTTTGTCAACATTTAGTTTCATTGAGAAGCAACATGTTGATTGGTGTTCGATCGGAAAGAAAAAGAAAACGAGTTAAAACCTTTTATTTGTAATAATCATAGTAATATAATCTACATATAGATAATGAATAATTAGATCAGTTTGATACCAAATATAACATCGATAGATCTTACTCAAAATGTGTTATGCAACGTATTTATGAATTTGTATTTAAATATTGGTGATCTTCTCGTTACATTCTTATTTCTCTCGGCCTAATAAACAGAAGATTTAATGAGTTCCTAAGCTTTCGTTTATATATTCTTGATCTTCTCAATATATACCTACTTCACTCAACTTAGTAAACGCAAGGTCTGATTCCATGAGAGGTAAACTCTAGACTTAATTACCATTAATTCATCCTCAATCCTTCTAAAACCGGAATTAAATTTCGGATTTATAGATTTGAATCTTAATGATTTTACCGATTAAACTACTAAAATAAAACAATATTTGGTTTTCTTGACCACAATGAATGTGAAAAATTAACACAATCGAAGCCGTAATCTAAACAAAAAATAACATAATTAATCGAAGCCGAAACCAAAACAAAAGATGAAGAGAAAATCAAATCAAGTTTCACGTAGAGAAAGCAACAAAGAGATGAATAAATTCTAAAATAAGTTGTCGAACTGCATAAGTTGGTCCACAGTGCTGAAAAGAGTTAGCCCACCCACTAACAAAGTATCAGGACTAACCTTTGCCAGAAGCAATTTTTATGCACGGTGGGCTCGTTGATGCCAAAAGCTCTACCGAAAATAATCCAATTTGACTCAACATCGAATAATGACACGTCCACAACCAAACAAATAACAATTTGCATTTCCCCAGAATTATATAATATAAGTTGCCCTTTGTGATTATCAGCCGAATATATGTATAAGCAATCTTCGAAGACATCAGTGTAGTGCTATACATTAATAGAGACGTCAAATCCACTAGCGAAATTTACTTGTAACGTTTTATTTTCTTCGACAGTTGCACATTTTTCTTTGAACTCTATGTTCCAAATTAATTCTGAACTCAATCTTATGACGTTCAAGGATGAACACCTTGTATTGTTGCACAGTCACATTATTTATTACTGAGTAATCAAAGTTTGATGTAAAAGTTAGTAAGTCTTTACATGGTAAAAATATTTCTATGAAATAAAAAAAAAATAAAAAAATAAAAAGAAAACCGAAAAAAGGTAGAAAGTCTCCAAAGTGCTTGGGAGAAGATGAAGTATTCTATAACCCAACTTTTTGAAATGGCAATTGCAACCAATCCCAAGCCAATCCAAACATTTAAGAAATAATCCCAACCCAATAGAAAACAAAACTAGCTTTGCCTCTTTGGACACACATGTGATTCTTTTTTTTTTTTTTTTTTTTTAGTAGATATGTGATTCTTTTAGTTGTATTGTAGCTCATGGTTTTAGTGACTCCCTTCTTTTCATGATCTTGTTTGCCCAAAAAAATAATGAATTTGGGGTTGAATTTAATAATCAAGATTAGGGAGGTTGATAATGGGTGGGGGTGCATTCTGAAGGGCCTATCTTTCTGGCTAGCTTATTTAAATATGATTAATAAATATCATAGGGATTGGAGGAATGGTCAAACATCTATTATCTTTCTCTCCTTTAGCACATTTCTTTTTCGATTCGGATTCCAATCCTTTTCGCTTGCTTTCTGCTATCAAACAAATTTTTTTGATATAAATGCTTAAGATCACAGTCAGCAAAGCAACAATTTCAGCAATTGCGGGCACTTTGTCTCTGTTTTGTCTTCCTCCGAAGAATTCTTATTTTATTTTGTATTATTAATATATTAAAATCTCAGGCGCAGTCTGGCTATCTAGCCGTTTTGGCTACCCAATGCTTTTGCATCTAGGTTATGTCCTTATGACTAATAAATCAGAGAAATAAAAAAAGCACAAACAACTTATATTATAACAACTCAATCAATGGAAATCCCATCCACAGATTTCACTCACTCCGTCTAGAAAATTAGAAAATATGTAGATTCTCTTGATTGATTGTTTGTTGGGCACAGAAGAATAATTAAGACAAAATGAAAATTATTATAACACAAATAGAACTACATACAAATTCTGTAATCCATTTCTCCAAAGTTGATCAAATAGGATAGTATTGCATAATTCTTACATCCAAGAATAGGTGCAAAAACAGAAGCCTTTTGCTTCAACGGTATGGTAACAAGAAAGGAAAGAATTGTGACATTTTTGGTTCTTTTCTGATCTTCCCTATTAGGAGATAAGACTCTGAGAATTCTTGCAATTTATAGAAATCTCTATCCCAAAAATTATAATAAAAAAAATAAAAAAAACTACAATTTATACCCAGAAATGTAAATTTGGAACAGAAGAAAAAGAAATTTCGGATCATAAGACAACCCAGCGAGTAAAAATCAAATGAATTTCTGATCTTCCCTATTAAGAAAGAAAGGCTTTGTTTGAAAATTCTCGCAATTTACAGATACCACCACCAAGAAAAACAATCTAGAGTACAACAAAATTTGTACAGCAAAATGTGAATTTGCAACAGGGATGGATAACATAACCCAAGCCCAAGCTTGTAAAAATCAAATGAATATCTCTTTTGTATTCATCTTCGCTAACAAAATTTCCTTTTCATTTACAACCTTTCTCTTTTTTTCTCCTCACTTCCCATCTCTTCAAACAGAAAGAAAGAGTAAATTTCAAAAATACAAAAACCAAAAAAGAAAAAAAAAAAAAAGGGTCATATCAGAAAGGCATGATATGGGTGGTCTTAGTATCATAGCACGAAATGAAAGATTTGGAACTTAACCGAAAGATCTTAAGCAAGTCCGCCGACATTTGGCGAACCGATGGCGAGCAATTGCTCTGCATCAGCAGCAATATCTTCGTCACCCCATTCGCCTTCGCCACCGCCTCCTGCGCCGCCCTATCCCTGTACAGGTAGCACACGCTCCACAGCACCGTCACCGCGTGCTCCGTCGCGGCGCCCGACACCTTCAGCAGCCTCTGCACGATCCTCGCCACGCAATTCGCGTCCCCTCCGATCTCCGACCACCCCTCTTTCACCGACGACGCCGTCTCGAGCAGCTTCAGCACCTTCTCCGTGATCGAAACGCCGAGGCTCGGCTCCGACAGCGATTTCGCGAGCGATTTCACCGCCCCGAGCTGGACCAGCTTCACCTTCACCCGCCGCGGCTTCGATATCGCGATCAGGCACGAGAGTCCGGCCTCGATTAGGTTCGGATCTTTCTCCGGACTTATTAGCTTCAACAATTCGGGCAACAGCTCGTCCTTCTCGGCGATAATGAGCTTCGATTCCGCGTCCATGGCAATCGATTCCAGAACCCTAGCCGCCCCGATCCTCGATTCTACGCTCCCTTGCTGGAGAACGAGGACGAGCGAGTGCAAGCAGTCGCGGTCGCTCTTCAACATCGAGCTGCTCACCTTGTCCATGTTCTCAATCTCGGTACGGATCATATCCAAAGCCCTAACTACCAGCTCCAAGAAATCGACGCCCCTGGAACCTCCGTCGCCGGCATTGCCGAGAAATTCGACTAGCATCGGGACGAAGACGCCGGCTCCGGCGAGGAATTTCCGGTTCTCGTCGGACTCTCTCGCGAAGCTAACGATCTTCGACAGGGAATCGAAGGCGGAGGAGGCCGCGTCGAGGTCGGCTCGATGAATTAGCTCGGCGACTTGGTCTTTGGTGAGGACGGGCTGGGGAGACGACTCGGGCGAATCGTCCCCGTGGCGGTGGACCGATTCTGACCAGATCTGGATGAGGCGCTGCAAGGTCCGGTTGGGGACGAAGTCCTTGGTCTGGAGGACCTGCATGGTGGCGGGACACGTGTTGTTGCCATTGTCGAGCCAGCGCTGGATGCTGGCGCGGTCGTACGTTACGCCGGTGGACAAGCTCACGGGGGATTTCATAACGTCGAGCGATATCGGGCACCGGAACAAGCTCGGGACCGTGATGTACAAATCGTCCCTCACCATCTTCTTCCTGCTAGTTTTCCACTTTGGATGCTTGTTTGGAAGCCGAGAAAGTGTCAGGAAACTGTACGAGAAGAGAGAAAAACCCCTCAGCAAACAAAAGAAACAGGAGATGAAGAAGACAAGCGAGTGGTCGGTTTAAAGAGGAGAAGGGGGAAAAAAAAAAAGAGTCAAAGGTACGGTGACGTAAGCATTTACTTTTTCGTCTGATTTATACATTAATTATTTGTATTTTAAATAAAATAAATAAATATTCTGTGGCTTTGGTCACCGGTCAAACCAGGGATTTATTTGTGATTTATTTAATTTAATTTAATTAAGTTTTGCGGAGCTGTTTCCGCGTATTATTACGTATATTATGCTGTTCGGTCTCCGCCGTTGGATTCTAGGCAGAGTTGGAAAATTTTGGATGTAGTGAGAAAAATGGAGGGTTGGGATTAAGAGCGAGGTCTTACACGTGGGATCTGAAGTAAAAGGGCGTATAATGGGGAGGAGAACGTGGGGGTGGTGGGGACCACGGAGCAATGAATTGAGGAGGCGTATTGGCCATAGTATTTTTCATTTTATTTTATTTCTAATTTTTATTTTTGGTGGTATTGGGCTTGAATGTGGGCCCAAGTGAGAGGGGGTGTCTGTATGTGGTGGGGCCCACGTACGGGTTCGCTCGGTCGGTCTCGTTGCATCATTTGTACGTTGGAAGTGGGGGGAAGTTTAAGAATAGGGAATACAGAGAAAAGGGCCTTTTGATTTGTGGATTGCAAAATTAATTAAGGTTTAGTTTCGTCCTTTCTTTGTTGTTTTTTCTTTTTTCTTTTTTTTTTTTAAAAAAAATTAGAAAAAAAATATAAGCTGGAGATCCATCAAATCAACCATAATAAATAATAATAGCATTTATATTTTTCAAAATTTGATTTGGTTTTTTTTGTGGTAAACTGCCAATTGACTTATAGTTGTGACAAGCTCCAATTGAGTTGAATTGTTGTGATCTTTTTAGTGGGGAACATCTAAAGTCGTGAATGTTCTATTTTTTCTTTTTTTTTTCCTTTTCTTTTTTATCTTCTTAATCACTAGTAGCAATGCCGGGAAAAAATAATACTATCTACAGTTGCATTACCAAAATATTATATGTTCGATATTGATAGTGTGTGTGGGTTCATATAATAATTAATTTAGGTAAAGTATATAATCGAAATATTGTTCGTCTCTTCTGATAGTGATTTAGCATCATAATGGTGCATAGCATTTTACTCATTATAGTAACACCAAGGGTTAATGGCTAAACTGATCAATGAATCGTTCCTTCTTTTAACGAAAGGAAAATATTAATAATAAAGAACTTAATACGTCAAAACGTGTGCGTTAAGTGATATAGGGATCTTAACCAAAATTTGCAAGTAAAGATACTCGTTTATTCGACAGTGAATGAAAATTGTTAATTAACTTAATTGATAATAATGAAAGTTGCTTCAACGATGTTTAACTGGGATAATGCTCTTTAATTCGGGAATAAGTAATTAATCTGTAATATACTATTGGTAAATTTAAGATAAAGACACAAATCAGATAGAATTAAGCTAAAAAATCGCAATTACCCAAAGATAGTATTTAAATTAATTTTTATTTACTAAAAAAATCTATATATTTTCGGTTGACTTGTACATATAGCTATAAACTCATTTGTTGTTATTTATTCCCTACAAACTAATAAAGAGAGTAACCCAATCGAAGTCCCCCTTATGAAGAAGAATAGTCTAAACGGTTCTTGTAAATAGAGAACAATAAATTATTTATCCGATTCTATCTGTTTTGAAATACAAAATTCCTATAATTCTATAGTAATTATTTTTTTTTTCTTTTCCTGAAAAAAACATCCCATTTATTTATACAAATATAATTGCAAATTATACAATAACAGACATAATAAAAAAAATTATGGCTAATAAAATGCATGTAACTGTTAAATAAGATTTGGTTATTAACTTTATGTCTAGTCGTACTTCGAATGCTCCAAATGATTATTTTAAGTGTTTCGCATTAGAGAATTAGTTGAAATTCGGATTCAATTAGATAATGCTCTAAGCACTGTAATTCCATCTTGTTTCTCTTCCCCCCCCCTCCCCGGCTTTTTTTATTAATGTTTAAAGTTACAATGTTAGTGCATGTCATTCCACAAGAACGAATTGCAGCAAATTAATATAGAGAATTTTGCATTATTAATAGGGGCATTTAGAAGGTTCACATATAATCATAGTGATACGTCCATTTAGTGCGTATCTAAGTGGGCAGTTTGGTTCCACAACCATTCAAAGGAAGCAAACGTGCAAAAGTAGATATGAATTAATTATATAAGCTAAAAGAAATATCCATATCAAAAGCAATCCAAAGTGACTCCCCACAATACTCAATATTTCTCACATTATTACCTCTATCCATGATTATTCTTCTTTACTCTTCTTTTTTCACTATCTTTAACCAGTCCTCTTTTTTTTTTAAAAAAAAAAAATTAGAAGAAAAAGAAATGATTTGCAATTATTAACCTTTTCCCTATATCATCTTTTCTGAGGAAAAACATATATCATATATGGGTTTTCTATCAAGAAATACATATATATATATATATATATATTTATATATATCTGTCTATTTGGATCATAGTAATGTATTAATGGAGTGGAGCAACTTGGGCAAGGCCTGAGAAATCATTATACTTTGAACAACGATGCAACCTATGATGGCACCGAAAGCATCCCATAGTAGTAGCATAATTTCATCCCTCGAAAAAACACTTTTACTACTCGGCATTCGGGTCTTAATAATGGATGAAGCTTTACCTTTTATTATTTCCACCCAGCTTTCTCGGTTTATACCTAGATCTTACCATTTTTCCAATCAATAAACTTGACAAGAGAAAAAAAAAAAACATAAAATAAAAAGGCACCACTTATCATTTGTAAGCCGTTTATTTTAATTTTATCTAGTTATTTCTAAATTTATATATTTGTACAAAAAAAAAAAAACCAAAAGAGCCCAGAAGGCCAGAACAAAGTTTTTCTTTAAGCGAGTAATAGTATTAATTCAAACTCTTAAGTTGATGACTTGTCACTTGCAATTAATTATCATCCTAATTCCCTTCCGAGAGGAAAATTAATAATTACTACGTCAATTTACAAGCAATTTTCACTCTCCCCCGTTTTTTTTTTTAATTTAAAGCAAATTGTATATATCAAGCCCCTTAATTAGTCGGCCGGTATGAAAATTATATTATGAGCTCTGACCTCATGGACGGCGCCTTCACATTTTCTTAAACTTGATCTATCCAGGCAAATGAGTGTTATACCTTTGCTTATAATTGTGAATTACCTTCTTCTTATTCTGGGACTCTAGCTACAAATATGTTTATTTCCAAAAAAAAAAAAAGAATATAAAGAAAGAAAGAGTAAGTATACCAACTTGGGTTAAATTTAGATAAAGCAAAAAAGAAAAAAAAAAAAAACAAGAACATTACGTAGCGTAGCGTGTGTAATGGAAAAAGGTTATTAAGATTTGTCAAAGTACGTAAATTTGCATGACAAAGACGGCAAGTAGTAGTAAAAGTAGTAGAGTTTTGAAGACTTAGTTGTAGTAATGAGAGAGTTGGCTGCAACTTCAACCAAAGTATTTTCAATGACTAAGACCCACAAGAAATTGACCACACCTAACACTTTGCTGTTTTGAGGTCCTTTTTTCTTTAATTCTTTGCTTTGCTAATATTACCCCAAAAAAACCCTAACATATAAAGGAGAGAAAATAAAGTCCAATTTGGTGGATCTGCACCATACGGCATTGCCAACTATATGTGAATTTCAAAGTCAAAGTTGGGTTATGTTCAAACTTCATATTACGAAACAACCACTCCCATTTGTAAGGAGCCACAAAAAAAAAATTGAATTTGGTTTTTCTTGTACTACTTTGTCTTTTCCATTGCCACAAGTCCAAGTTAAAGTACCTGTAACTTGGTGAGTTTGATTTTTTTTTTTTCAAGGGGAAAAATTCATATATTAATATTTGAGTGTTTGTGGTCCTAACATATATATATATATATATATTATTTACAAGTAAAAATGACCCCGTTGAGCAATGTTATAACTTACAAGTAATTTATTACTGTATGTATATGCCATAAATAATTTTTTTTATGAGAATGCGATAAATCAATATTGGTAATGACTTAGTGTGACAAAACTATAAACAGACACATTAATATTTTAAAAAAAAGTTTATTCATTATAAGAACATGACTGCTTTAATTATAAATATGTCACGCCGTCGCATAGAGTGCTAACTGCTAAACGTACACTACTATTGTTGTTTTTCATTTTTTTTTTTTTTGAAATAAACGCACACTACTATTGTTATTTAGCATATGTGTGACTCATGTTTTGTTATCAATATAAGGATGTTACACATCACTTGTTGACGTTTTAGTGCTATCGATGTTGATAATTAAGTAACATTCAGGGGAAAACAAAAGCGTTTTTGTTATTTTACTTTATAAAAGTGTTTTTTTTTGGTTTTTTTTTCGCTGAAGATAACCGAGGAAACTCCACTGATCTACCAAAGAGATTGTCTTCTATTCAAACTGTGATAGCTCTAATTCTTTGTTCACTTTTGAATTATATATAGCAAAAGACAGACTCAAAACTCTAAAGAACTAAAATCAACAAAATTAAATAGTGAGGAATTTGGTTTTGATCAAATTATTAGTACCCAGTTTGAATATGATTTGGGATCACTGCTTAATTAAATTCTTATTATTGGCTCATTGTTTACTTGTTTCCCTTATTTTGCTGCTCTTGAAAATTTGATCTCAAACTCATGTTAAACATTTAGTGTCATTTTGTGAAAAGATTTTATTAAAACCACGTTATACCTTGCCAGATTTGAAACTAGATAAGACTTGCCAAGTGTAAAACGAAGTTGATGAAAGACGGCCAAAATTCATTGAATTAATCTACAAAATAAAAAAACAAAATGGGTTGGCTCAAGTGGTGAGAGCACCCACTATTTAAGAACTTGGTTCTAAGTTCGAGTCACACCAGAGATAGACGTGAAAACTTATTATCTCTAATTAGGTAGGGTGAGGATTGAATAGTAATAAGTATTTTTCTTTAATTTGTAACAAATGGAGATCATTAGTTAAGCCTAACTTTAAAAAAAAAAAAATCTACCAAATAAGGGATTTAAAAAAAAAAAAATCTACCAAATAAGGGATCTAATATTGTGGAGATACATTAAACAAGCCTAACTTTTAAAAAAAAAAAATCTACGAAATAAGGGATCTAATATTGTGGAGATACATTAAACATGTTCAATATATATATATATATATATATATATATATATATATATATTCAACCCATATAGTTTGAACTTTGAATTAATCAATTATAAATCCAAAACACCGAGATAGTCGCATCTGATGTAAGAAAATAACGTATAAAACATAGGCATCTTAGAAGTTTGACTGGAAAATATTATATTGTGGTTGGCGTGTTAGACTCACTTGTTCAAAACTAGTTGTTAGGCTCTTTTTGATTCCAAAAAAAAAGTTGTTAGGGTCCAGGTGATCAAGATTAAAGTCACATCCATTATCCATATATGTATGTAACACATAGTATACGTTTTTCATATTACTTTAATTAGAACTCAATGACCTGTATAGATATCTACATATATACATATATATATAAATGTACATGCATATATTCCAAATTAATGATTTTTCTTGAGATTCTCTTTTCTGAAAATATAATGTTTTGAGCATGTAGATGATTGAATTGTAGCTTGTAAGGCACTACTGAGAAAACAGTATTGATTACCGATCATGCATAGAGTGCATCTCACCACCATTTAATTTGCTTGATACATGTAAGTAATCAATATATTTAGGCAAAGTGAATCTATGATTCATCATTTTTGTGTTTGAGATGTGTAGATTCAGCATTAATCAAGGATATTCTTTGCGTACGTTATGCATATATATTCACCGGTAGAATTTACAGTAAGGGAAAAAAAAGGCATTCTTTTTGCGAGGAAAAAGTGATGATCATCATATGTAGCAAATCCTTCTACTCCACCAGGAAAAAGGAAAGAAGAAAAGAAACTATTACTATGTAAAAAAAAAAAATTGATAGGATCACTTGTGCACCACAACATTTAGTCAAATTGATATCCCTAGTTGTTTTGGATATGTTGCAAACTAATGTATTTATCGAATTGGAAGATTTCAAATTCTAAATAGCACAATTAGCCTAGGAAAAAAAAATCAACTGTTTTGAAAAAAAAAAAAAACATATAATAAAAGCAAGCAACTATTTTAATAACACTACATACAAATTGAAGTGTAAAGTCCACCTGTATAAACCTAAGGAACTCACGTACTGAAACCTACGAAATAATATAAGTGCTTATAGCATTTGTCTAAAAGAAATGTACTTTTGTAGTCCAAAAAAGCCTTGTGAACTTGTTTCTCAAAGACAAAAGAAAAAAAGTTTTTTTTTTTCTGAATTTTCCTGGAAATTAAATAATTGAGTTATGTTTTCAAAAAGTAAAAATAATAATCGAGTTATACGAGCTTTCGTATATACATTTGTAGTCTAAAACTGTTTGGTAGAAATTCAAATGTGTTGTGTAATCTATTGATTTGTAATTTCTTGCGTAGAATTCTATGGAAATAACCATACTTTTCCCTATTGTAGAGGTCTCAAGGTTCTAATTTGGAAAATAATAATAATAATAATTCCTGATCTGATCATTCTCAGTGGCTCGGCTCAAGCTTCAATCTCCACACAACAGTTTTTGGGCCTTCATTGTACATAGGGCCCATTTACCTTTTGTTTTTTGAGAAATAGGCCCATGGACGTTCAAACTAGAACAAAAAGAAAAGGAAAAATAATAATAAAAAAGAAAGAGTTAAGTGGACAATTATTATTTTTTTCAAATGCTTAATTAAATTTACTATCACTATTAGATTCTACCATTTTTGGGATGGAATTAGTCAATAATTTATCAAAAATTTACCTATTATTAGATTCTACCACTTTTGAGGGGGAATTAGTTAAGAATTTGTCAAAAATTTATCAAAAATCCGTCAAAAATCATCGAGAATTTGTTAAAATTACCACTGATGTCAAGAATTTATCAAAAATCTATCAAGATCGTCAAGAATTCGTCAATAATTCATCAAAAATTCATTTTAAAAAAGTGGTATAACGGTAGATTTAATTAATGAGAAAAAAAGTGGTATTCACATAATTTATTCAAAAAAAAAAGATTAGGATATGTATCAATAGAAGTCAATAATGACTAAGCTACCTCGTACATTTATATATGGCTGTATTTATTTTTGAGGAATTAGAATTACAAAGGGTAAATTGTAATTCGACACCCCCCACCCAAAAAAAGGAAAAAAAAATATTTGCAGGAGACATACGCAAAGACACACATGACACACTTAAACAGAAGTGCTTCTATTGCTTTATTTTTATTTTTCCTCCACTTTCTAATCCAGTGAAAGCAAAAACCGATCAAGCATGTCACCGGTGGGACCTTTATTTATGGATTTTTCATTGGATATTGGTGAATTTGAACTCAGGGCCTTCTTTATTAGAAGCTGATTAATTACTATTAAATTTGTGTTGGCAACAAGTCCAGCTACTGATTCGATTTTAATCCTAAAGAAAAGGAATTTATTAAGAGGTTCTAGATAATAATTAAGGTATCTACCTAAAAACAAAAGTATAAATAAATGGATCCTAATTAAGAATGCTATGTTTGCCTATCAAATAGTACTCAAAGAACAAAACAACTTGAAGATTTTCTTTTTTTTGGAATGGATATAACTCAATAGTAGGATGCAATTTTGCACTATATTGGTGAAAAAAATCCACCGACTTTTTATACGCGGTAAAATACCCATCTTTTTTGTTTTTTAACCACGTGGTTAAGTTTTGGTGCGGTAATGTAGTTAATTGTCATATTTAGAAAACATAGACATACATACAAATACTTAAACCATCAAAAGATTTTTAAAACTCTTTTAGATTATTATCCTATGAAGTTGAAAAGAATTACCAGTCAATTTATATACCGTGATAAAAATCTCATTAAATACAAAAAGGACTAAATACTGGTAAATTGGATATATCAGTACCTTGGTACACGTGACTTCTAAGGACATGATGGTGTGTAAAGTGTGTTCCACTGTCATGTTCAAAATTAATTTAGTCAGAGAATCCACCAATGGGTCAGGACTCAGAGGTATAACATCCCAATGTTGACTCTATTTATTGAGCCACATTATTTTTCATTATTTTCTTTTGGGTTATTTATGGTAAGAGGAATGCAGGTTCTACTCTTTCTTATATATCAATTATGATTTATTGTATTATTAATATATTAAATTAAATAGTAGAATTCTCGTGTCAGATAATGAGACTAAAGAGTATAAAAAATAGTGAAAAAGAGAATATATTTAACACTCTTTTTATATTAATATCTCTTAAATTATATTTGTATATTGAACCATTTTGTCTCTAAATTTTTAATTTATATAGTACACTACTATGAATTATAAAATTGTTTCAAAAATTACTTATTTATCATAAATTGTTTTTTTTTAAATAATCTAATAAAAAGTGTATAATTGCGTATTATTTAGTTGTTAGCCATAATTATTAAATTATATATTTTATGTACAACTCATTTCTGTAAAAAATTTATCAATTTGTGACAAAAGGGTTATTATAATAACAATTGCATAATTCTTAATAGTATACTGTATGAGTAGAAATTTCAGAATCATATTCTCAGTTATGATTACAAAATGTGTACTTTTTAAATGACTTATTTTAATTAAAAATTTAACAATTTTTGATAAAAAGGTCAATTACATAATTTATGGTAATTTACTGTGTAAGACGAAAATTTGAGAACCAAAATAATTATAATTCAGGAACTATTAATAAAATTAATCACTTCTTTTTCTTGAGTTAATTTGCACAATAACCTTTTACCAACCCCACTTATGCAAAATGACCTTTCACCAATTTTGTTTTTCAACTTTTATTTTCTTTTTATTGCTGACATAGCATAAAAAATATCTTGACTACTTTAAGAAATATTTTGACATGGCACAGACTAGCTTGATTGGACTCACTCGAGCAACTCAGTTAATATTCATTTGTTCCATCCATTTCAAGATTTCTAACTTGAAAAATCGCCAATCGGAGCCTAAATCCATACTATGTTTTTATTTTAATTTAACCTTCTAAGTATGAAAACTCAACTAGTACACAATATTTTAGCTTACCCAAACTTTAATCTTCCTTAAAAAAAAAAAAATTAAGATATCGAAGTATCCAAAATAATGGACGCTAGCTGAAATGTAAGGTGCTCAAAAGCATGTTGTCGAAGTTGTGCTTGCTTTTCATTTAAAACTTTCCTAGCTATGAGTATTTAAATAATTTTATCTTAGGGTTAAGTATTCAACAAATGAGTTAATTGAATTATAACTTTCTTAATAAAATCAAATTATCTATTAGAAGAAATACGTGAGATAAAAAGAAATAAAATAATTAGAAGAGCAAGATGATAATTAAACTAGTTTCAAATATTGGTATTCTTTTTACGAGAATACACATCTACTTATTTAATAGTAAATGCACTTCCTTATTATGTATTTAATTTATAAGTTCAATAATCAAACTTTAGTGGAATAGACCATTACTAATATATTGAGCATTGAAGTTTAAATTAAATTTAAACTAAAAAGTCTCATGTGTACTCATATAAACATATTGGACTGATTGCTGAAAGGCCAAGAGTTTGAAACTCTGGACTGACCAAACTAAAGGAGCAATAGATCCACTCTGTACCCCCTTTCGTTAAACATTATCCCAATCCCTCAGATGTCGCACTTTAGTGGGACACTGATTTGTCTGTCTCCTTTTAATAATTCTAGAATAAGAAATGGAATATTTCAATTGAAGGGGTTTAATTAGATTGATAACTATACTCAAAAGAGTTTGAGAGGGATTGGGATCGAGATTCTTTCTATGCTCTATTATAAATTGATGTTTGAGATATTAGGGTTTTATTCTTGTTTTGAAATAATTGCGTATACAATATCACACGCAAGTAATATTAGTAATAAGTAACAATATCGTTCCCACAAGGATTATTATTTACTAATTGTCGAAATTATTCTAACTCTAATTTTATTTGAAGAAAATATAAAATAAAATTTTCTTAAAAATAAATTTAATAACTTAATAAGAAGAAAACAAAACGAAATAATAAAAATGACAATTCAATGAGCTAAAGACCTATGATTCCGATTTCATCAAGATTAATCCTGTTTAAATCTCCTAATTTGATAAATCTAGTTATATTCCATATGTTAATAGCAAATTCGTCTAAATTAATTATTAGTCTATCTCAAATATAATAATTTATTATAATAGGTAAATCTTCTTTATCTCTATGAAAATTTTAACCAGTCAAAATTCATTAAGATCATATGATTCTTAAGTAATTACTACACAAATCACATAGATATCTCTAATCTAAATTGAATTTATGGTATTCTAATTAGGGCTAATTTGATTTATACTTTTCAGTTATAAACTAAATTCCAAATCATGTAATTATTGATCAGATATTCACAAGTATTAAGGACAATATTCAACATATATTGGAAGAAATCATTGACTTATTTAACTAAAAAATTTTAAATATTCATAATTCGCCAGCATCGTAATCCTAGAAAAAAAAATTAATTTATAGATAAAATATAAGAAAACATAATTCTCAACATAAAGAATAAAAAGAAAAGGAAAAAAAAAACTATTAAGTGAGTTTGAGTTAAAGTGTGTCCATCTAGGTCAGGTCGTTTCTCTTTTTATATATATATATATAAATATATATATATATATATATATATATATATTTTGTCTATAGCTCTCAAATGTTCTCAAGAATAAACCCTAAGAATTCCAATTTATGGGATTTTTGGCTTAGTAGAAAATTATAATAAAATGGAGTTTAAAATAAGGCTGGTAATTCGTGTAATCGTTTCGTGCGATTACAACACGACACGATAAAATTCCAATCTGAGCACGATATGATTGAAATACGTGTAACATGACACATCTATTATATCATGAATTTCTTTAACACTCTACTCCTTATATAATTAGAAGCTAATAATAACATACAAGCATAAAATTCATTTTCATATATTAGTGCCATTTAGGTGCACATAAGCTTTAATATATTTATGATTTTTTTAGCTTTTATTCTCTTGATAATTTTGTAGTGAAATGATCGAAACATGCTCAATGATACAAGTTTGATATATATTAAGTCAAATAATTTTTTAGAGTGATTAATTTAATTAATGTTGTCATATTATAATACTTGCAATAATTTTTAAAGCATCTTCATTTATTTAAGTGTTGTATTTATAATATTGCGCAGTGTGTACTCATTACTCAAAGTTATAATTTGTTAAAACCCATTTATATTTTCTTTAAATCTTAGATGCTTATATACATATCTTTTTTTTAAAAAAGAGTTAATAGACCGACTTTGGCTATGTCGGTTAATTCTCTTTTTATGTACTTAAAAACTCTACCAACCTTCTTTTTCTAAACCTTTCCTTTTCATTCAATCAGTGTAAATTCAATCATGATTTTTGCATTATGAATTTAGTGAAATAAGTGCAAGCTGGCTATTACCTCTCTTTTATGAACCTAAAAGGTGAATTATTTGATCTTTTGTTTTACTTTCTTTATTATAATTTCTTAAACAAGTCCTTATTTTTTTTAGTTCTTCGATTATATATGTATATATATATATATATCTATTGAATAGGAAAAAAGAAGAAAATTAATATTTGATCTTGGAAAGAGGTTCAGTTAAGGTTTTAGTATATTGGATTCCTCAACAAGGTGATAATCAAGTTAAGCAGCTGGATTTCTTGATACAGAATATATTGGAGCAGTGTATGAGACAAGAAAATCAGGCTAACCTTCCACTACTGCCATCTCAACAAAGACAAAATACTAGTGAGAGTGCTAGGGAGAGATTCAGAAAACTCCAGCCTAAGACCTTTGTTGGTGGTTTTGATTTGATCCAGGCAGAGCAGTCGATTAAGGCAACTGAGTGTATGCCAGCTTACACCAAGATTCTTGATACAGATAAGGTTCTTTGTGCTAGTTTCATATTGAGACATTATGCTGAGTATTGATAGGATACTATGAACATTATTCAAAATGTTACTACCAGGATATGGGAAAGAATTAGAGAGTTGTTCTAGGGAAAATATTTTACCGATGCCATAAGAGTCAGCAAGAGGATTGAGTCTGCTAATCTGAAGTAGAAAGAGATGTCTGTCGTAGAGTATATCCACAAGTTTGATGAGCTGTCATGTTATGCACTGCACATGGTTGCCATCAACGAGCTAAAGGTGGATCAATTTATACAGGGTCTAAAGAAAACTATTATGAGGGATCTAAAATCAGGTGGGATTAGGGTGTATCATTTGCTCATATTACATATAAGGCACTAGATGCTAAACATACAGAGAAAGATACCTCAGATGAGGAAAGGATTAGGAGAGAAACATAGGCTAGAGAAATGCAAAGAAGTTTTAGACCTAGCTTTTAAGGAAATAGAGAAGGACAGACTCAGGTTGAACGTCCTCAAGATATGAAAAGGAAGGGGGCTCTAACTTAGCAGCTCTGATTTAATCAGGGTAAACGTCCTAAGACTAACAAAGGGATCACTCCTACTGGTTTATTGCAATGTAAATTCTGCAGCAAGAATCATATTGGAAAATGTTATAGAGCCATAAGATTATGCGTCAAGTGCGACAAAAGTGATCATTTCATTAAGGATTGCCCTAAAACGATAAGTGATCAGAAGAATCTTGCCAGTAAACTATATATTATAACTAAGACAGATAATAGACTTGAGACTGAGGTAGATCTCTCTGTTATCACATATGAGATATTAATTTTTGGTATTATAGCTTATGCATTAATAGATTCAGGATCCACGCATTCATATGAATCATTATTATTTGTAAGGAGATTGGGTCATCCAACAGATCAGATGAGTACTTTATTTTGCACTATATTTCCTTCTTGAGAGATTATATATTCAGACAAAATTTTGAGAGCTTGTCCTATTATGGTGGATAAAAGAGAATTATTTGTAGACTTGATTGTGCTTGATATGGATGATTATGAGATTATTTTGAGTATAGATTGGCTTTGAAGTTTTGTGCTAAGATTGATTATAAGAAGAGTATTGTAATATTTTATTCTCCAGATGTCGATCAGTTTATGCTTATGGATGCTCAAAGTAAAATAAAATTTCCTTTGATCTCAGCTATGAAAGCTCAGAAATTGTTAGAAAAAGGTTGCACATGATATTTAGCCAGTATCATGGATACATCAATGAAGCAGAAATTGAGGCCAGAAAGTGTACCGGTTATACAGGATTTCCTAGATGTGTTTCAGGAGGATTTATCAGGTTTGCCACCTTAAAGAGAGATTGATTTTATTATTGATTTGGTACGAGGTGCTGCACCTATTTCTAAGAAATTATATAGGATGGCCCCAGTATAGTCAAAAGAGTTAAAGACTCAATTAAAAAATTGCTAGACAAAAGATTTATACATCCTAGCTTTTCACCATGGGGTAGACCAGTTTTATTTGTGAAAAAGAAAGATGGAACCATGCGATTGTGTATTAACTACAAGGAAATTAATAAAGTGACTGTTAAAAACAAATATCCCTTACCACATATTGATGATTTGTTTGATCAACTACAAGGTGCTTCTATATTTTCAAAGATTGATTTGAGGCTTGGTTACCATTAGTTGATAGTTAGAGAGAAAGATATTCTGAAGATTACCTTTAGAACTTGGTATGACCATTATGAGTTTCTAGTGATGCCATTTGGTCTTACCAATGCTCTAACAATATTTATGGACCTGATAAATAGAATATTCAAGGAATTTCTAGATAAGTTAATTATTGTATTCATTGATGACATCTTAGTATATTCACGATCCAGAGAAGAACATAGAGAATATTTGAGAATTATCATCTTATAGATACCGAAAGAGAAAGAGTTATATGCTAAATTCAAGAAACATATGTTTCGGCTAAAGAAGGTATCATTTCGTGGTCATATTGTTTCTCAGGATGGAATTTCAATCAACCTAGCAAAGATTGAAATAATTAATAATTGGTCTAGACCTAACAATATTATAGACGTCAAAAGTTTTTTGGATTTGGCGGGCTATTATAGAAGGTTTGTTAAGGGATTCTCTAAGATAGCTTTACTACTAACATAGTTGACAAGGACGAGTAATAAGTTTACATATACTGATGAGTGTAAGAAAAATCTTCAAGAATTAAAGGAAAGATTAATTTCAGCACTAGTCCTAACTATACCTTTAGATATAGAAGAGTTTGTTATTTATAGTGACACTTTAGAACAAAGTCTGAGATGCGTCCTCATGCAAAATGGAAAGTTATTGCTTATGCTTCTAGATAGTTGAAGTTTCATAAACGTAACTATCCTACCCATGATTTAGAATTGGTAGTAGTGGTGTTTGCATTAAAGATTTGACAACGTTATTTGTATGAGATATATTGTGAAATCTTTACTGATCACAAACATTTGAAGTATCTATTTTCTCAAAAAGACTTGAATATGAGATAACGACATTGGCTGGAATTAGTAAAAGATTATGATTATGACATCAGCTATTATCCAAAAATAGTCAATGTTGTGGCGGATGAACTCAATAGAAAGTCATCTGGTAGTTTGATAACTTTACACGGGTTAGAAAAACTCTCGTGGGATGATTTATACAATTCTGGCATTGAGCTAATTACTAGGAAATTATCTGCTATGGTATTATAGTCTACTTTATTAGACAAAATTAAGCAAGGCCAAAAAGAAGATCTTGAATTGATCAAACACAATAAAATAGTAGTCCGGAAAAAATTCAGATTTCAGTATTTCTACTGAAGGAGGTATCAGATTTCCGGGTAGATTATGTATAGCAGATGACACAAATATCAAGAAAGAAATTCTAGTAGAAGTACATAATACTCCATACTCAGTCTATCCAAGTACTACTAAAATTTATAATGATTTAAACATTCTTTACTGGTGGGCAGGAATGAAAAATGATATTTTCAAGTCTATGGAACGTGGCTTAACATGTCAGCAGATTAAGGCTGAGCACAAAGAACCAGCAGAAGAGCTATAACCGCTTTAATTACTTGAGTGGAAATGGGAGGAGATCGCCATAGATTTTGTAGTTGGGTTATCAAAGACAGTATCTCAACAGGATATAGTTTGGGTTATAGCTGACAGAAACACTAAGGTAGCTCATTTTATTCCGATTTCTATGACCTACTACATGGATAA
This sequence comes from Parasponia andersonii, assembly GCA_002914805.1. Classification (NCBI taxonomy): domain Eukaryota; kingdom Viridiplantae; phylum Streptophyta; class Magnoliopsida; order Rosales; family Cannabaceae; genus Trema; species Trema andersonii. The sequence goes on from JXTB01000039.1 coordinate 753,459, forward strand.
ATTTGCAACATTGTACATTAAAGAAATTGTTAAACTTCATAGAATTCCAGTTTTCATAATCTTAGATAGAGATGCCAGATTTACTTCAAAATTTTGAGAGAGTGTAAAACGAGCTTTAGAAATTAAATTGAAATTTAGTGCTACATTCTATCCTCAGACAAATGGTCAGGCTAAGAGAATTATTTAAATCTTAGAAGATATGCATAGAACTTGTGTCATGGATTTCTAAGGGTCGTGGAATCACTATTTATCACTGATTGAATTCTCCTATAATAACAACTTTCAAGCTACGATTGGTGTTGCATCCTATGAGATATTTTATGATAGAAAGTATAGATCTCCAGTTCAATAGGATGAGATTGGAGAGCGATGTTATTTGAGTCCTGACATTATTAGAGATACAGTTGAGACAGTTGAGAAGATTAAAAAATGTATGATAGCAGCTCAAAATAGACCTAAGTTTTATACATATCTAAAATGTCGATCTTTATACTTTTCTATTGGTGTAAAGTATTTCTCAAAGTGGCTCCAATGAAGGATGCAATGAGATTTGAAAAAAAAAAAAAAAAAAAAAAATTGAGCCCGAGATTTTTAGGTCCTTATGAAATCCTCAAGAAAATTGAGAATATCACCTATAGGCTTGCATTACCTCTAGGGTTATCAGGTGTGCATAATGTCTTCCATATTTCTATGTTGAGGAACTATATATCAGAACTATCCTCTGTTCTTAACCAAGAGCCAGTAGAATTGGACCCAAAATTAATTTATGAGAAACACCATGTTCATATTCTAGATAGAAAGGAGAAGGGACTGAGAAACGAAAAGATTTCTCTAGTAAACGTTTTGTGACAAAACCATTCTATAGAGGAGGCTATATAAGAATGGGAATACGAAAAGAGAAAAGAACATCCAGAGTTATTCGCTAAGCAAATTTCAAAGACGGAATTTTCTTTAGGAGAGGAGGATTATGATATCCTAAATTTCCCTGACACTCATCTCCTTACATAATTAGAAGCCAGTAAGAACGTACAAGTATAAAATTCATTTTCATATATTAGTGCCATTTAGGTGCATATTTACTCACTTTAATATATTTATTAATTTTTAAACTTTTAGTCTCTTGATAATTTTGCAATTTTATACTGAAATGCTTAAAACATGCTCAATGATATAAGTTTGATGTATATTAAATCAAATAATTTTTTTTCAGTGATTAATTTAATTAATGTTGTCATAGTATAATATTGGTAATAATTTTTAAAGCATCTTCATTTATTATGTGTTCATTACTCAAAGTTATAATTTCTTAAAACCCATTTATTTTGTCTTTATATCTGAGATACTTATATACATTTCTTTTTTTTTGAAAAAGAGAGAGTTAATAGATGGACTTTGGCTTTGTCGGTTAATTTTCTTTCTATATCCTTAATGCTTTACACGAGAACTTAAAACTCCACCAGCCTTCTTTTTCTGAATATTTCCTTTTCATTCAACCAGTGTAAGTTCAATCATGATTATTGCACGATGAATTTAGTGAAATAAGTGCAAGCTAGCTATTACCTCTCTTTTGTAAACCTGAAAGGTGAATTACATGATCTTTTGTTTTACTTTCTTTATTATAATTTCTTAAATAAGTCCTTGTTTTTTTTAGTTCTTCGATTATATATATTGAATGAAAAAAGGAAGGGAGTTGATATTTGATCTTGGAAAGAGTTTTCGTTACGGTTTTAGTATTATATTATAACTTAGTTCCAATGTTTTTTTAAAACCTTTATTTATTCAATTCTAAACTCAAGGTGAATACTGAGTTGTATATGATCTAGAAGGTTGTCATTGTGCTTGTAACTTAGTATGCAAGGAATCTGGAAGGCTTGTATAGCACATAAGAGTTTGGACTTATAATACGTGTTTATTAATGGAGAGTTATGTCTCTCATGATCTAAGTTTATTTTTCTTAAAAGTCGTGAAAATCATATGGTTCTAATAACGTACGTGTTAGTGTTTTACTTTATCAATAGCTAACTTTATTCTATAATTAGACAAATTTACTTTTCTAAATATCATTATTTATGTGATGGTGATTTATATGAATGCTCTTTCTTTTTATTAAGCTAAGGTCCTCTGTATTTTTAGTTGTAATTTATATGGAAACTTAATTGCCCGTTTATACTACCTTGTTCGGTATTACTCGAGGAATTAGCTTCTGTCAAGCCAGGTTTGTGTTAGTTCTTGTCATATTACATGACTGGTAATCAAATAAATTTGTCCCGTTAAAATATTAGGAATACATCAACTGTACATTGAGCAAAGAATATTTCACAAAGGATGTTAGAAAGTTCGGAGAAGAGGTAAGTAAACGTTACATATACAATGTAAGAATTATTTGTTTCTGAGAACCTGTAGAATCTATGGATTATATGAAAAATTTGTATATGTTATTCTGTTATGCCTGAAGCATAAATATCTAAAACTGTTATTCTGATATACATGAGGCATGAACATATGATGTATTACCTGACGAGTATTGGTAAATAAGGCGTGACAGGCTAGCACTCAAATATTATTAGGTTCCTTTAGGGACATTATTTAGTTTCTTTGGGAACACAATTATAGCGGTATAAGAAGGATCTCTGCAGTACATAAGGGGATTTGAGATGTATTTGGGATTTGAGACCTCCATATGATGACTTAAGATTAGTTATTAGTTATTAGTTATCTGAATAGCTTAGTATATGATTCACGGTCTTGTCATGCAATACAATATACACAAGAATTCGAATCATACAAATATGTATTCTCTGGTATATGCACGTTATATTTATACTCATTACTTACTGAGTTCTATACTCATATGTGTTCTTATATTGCAAATGATACTGTTGATATGTATGTTTGGTAGGAATGCCGACTTTCCAACCACAGCTTGTATATATGAGCATTTTGACTCTGTGGTTTTCTGACGGAGGATTTTGTATCTTTTTTTTTAGTGTGTATATATTATGTATATCTATGTGAGAGGTATACAATGTATTTATATCTATATACTTTACAATACTATATATATAATTATGAGAGGAGCTTTTCCTTTTGTTGCTAGAAAGTTTAAAAAGTTTTAATTTTCCACTATTATATTAATTACTTGAGTAGCGTCTATTGATTTCACTAGACAATCATAAAATTACTCATATGTACATATGTGAAATTGGGAGATGTTACAATAACACATTTAACCTGTTTAATAAATATGTTATGTATCTGATTATGATCCATTTAATATGATTATTTAATATTAACATGAGTACTTATGATTAAGACAGCCATATACTAATTAATTAAAGTAAACACATGTAAACATGTTTTTCATTAATCAAAATAACATTTAAAACCTTAAAATATTAATAAATATGTCATATTTATGACATGTCATATTGTCATAAAAATGACATATTTTATGAAACGTGTTAAGAGTCATTTTCGGGTTAAAAGAATTGACCTAAAAACCCAACCGTATATTATACACGTTACAAGTGTCGACCTAAAATTGATATAAAAATTAATTATGTCGTATTGTTGTGTCGTGTATAAAATTGCTAGCCCTAGTGTAAAGAATTTTGAACTCATGAACTAGTGATATGGTGCTAGTTCTCTGTGGCTCCCATGTTTTTCCCCTCACGGGCACTACGACGATGCTTTTACGGCGTTGCAGCAAGTACATCCTAGTTCTCTACTTCGAAGCTTTTCTTCAAATTGTCTTCCAACTCTCGACAAGGTTCCATTAGCTTCTAACCTACATAATACAAATAAAAACACATAAAAACTAATAAAAAAAACTTAAGTACTTAACAAAGTATTAAGTTAATAATATTAAATATACTTGTATAAAATCAACTTACTAACAATGAACAATAATTTCTGAAAGATCTAAAATCACAGATATACTAATTTTTTGATTTATTATTCGAGATAAACAAATATAAAACTTGGTTGTTATTGTTGTTGCAACAATAAGATAAATTTTGTTGTTGTTGCAACTATAGATCATATTATTACTATTGCAACACTGAAGTATTAAATGTGTATTTTATGGATTACAATCACAATGAAATAAAATGAAAAATAATAAAAATAAATGATACATGAGATTTTTCGTGGTTAAACTATTTCCTAATTTCCTACTCCATGAGGTTACACCTAGTGAAAAAAAATATAAATATTCAAAATACAAATACCAATGACTTTTTCAAAAAAGACTTACTTAAATCTTGAAACACCGTGTTAGACTCTTCTCTTAATACTTTCGGTGAGCTCCACTCGTCTTACTTGATTCCACGCTCTTGAACTTTCTTTAACAGCTGGATTAATCTTCTCTGCTATGACATGCTTTCAATTCCATATACTAGGACTCCCTTAGTTGGTTATTATTTAAGAAAACATGACAAAATCAAAGATGAGTGGAAGCATGGAAAACAAAATTTTTTCTCGGATTATAGTTTTTCATAAAACCTTTTAGAATCTTTGTTATGGTCTAGATACATATAAGAGATTGTATACCTCAACTAATGAGTCTTCCTTCCTATACACCAAGCTTGTAACTGTAAAAGTATGTGGGTATCTTGATCTTGATCAACCTCTAAGGGAGAATCTAAAAACTCCAATGGCCTCTAATAATGGCTCCAAGAATTTCTCTCTCTCATATTTCTCTTAATTTTCTATGCAACTACAGAACTAATATTTCAGACAAAACTGAATCTTTTTACAAAGAAGGGGAAAAGGCTCCTTTAAGGGAAATTTGGCCTGCCCTAGAAGGCCATGGGTTAGCTGAAATTCCTATATTCTAAGGAGTAGATGATGGGCCTAGGGTCCACCATATTGTTTGACCTTTTTCTCTCTTTTATGTAATTGTCCAGAAAACTGTTTGAGCTCAATTGATCTCATGTAGTTCAAGATGTTTGTATAAGTTGGGGACACAAATAAACCTATTTAATTCAAACTCCAATAGACAAAGACCTGGTTATAATAAACTCTTAATACAAGTAGGCTTGTACTATTAGTTATGAACTTATTCCATTAAAGGTTCAAACTACACTCTTGAATTAAATAAACATTACAAGATGATTTAAAATTAAAATTATATCCATTAGATAATTAACATGTGCATGTGCATCTCCACAAGAATATCGATAATTGGAGCTAAGTAAAATTACCGTTTTACCCCTCCCATTATATCTTTCAATTCCTTAATACAAGATTTTAACTAATGGATGACCAAACTTACAAAAAGCCTTCAAATTAATAAAATATCCAATTTTATTAATTAGCTAAAATTTAAATCATCCAAACTCTTATAACTTCTCAAGATGATATTCACTTCTCTATATAATATGTTCTCAATGCCCATAATAATGCATTAGCAAAATGCTAGGGTCTAGGTCGTTAATTTCTTGATCTGTACTTTTTAACATCTCAAATAATACAAATTATGAACACGAGTTCATCACCTATTTCAGGATTAAGGAAGTCATATGTTAATTATTAAATTTGTGAGAATATGTTCTTATCAGCAGTACTTATAACAAGAACATATTTCATATGGTCATTGTTCAATGTTTACGCACTATGATTTTTTGCACATGGTCACATCAATAGTGACAAAGCTAGGAAATATTTTTAGGAGGAGCATACACTTTTTTTTTTTTTTTTGCTAATATTGAAACACATTAATTAATATAGGCCAATATGGAATTAAAAAAAATATTTCAAGTTAGGCCAAAAAACATCATCTAAAATCTGGGTAAAATTTAGTATTTCAAAATAATATAAATAAAATTTGGAAATTTAAAAAAGAATTAGTTAGCCATATTAGAAGTACTATTGAAATATTTTTATAAAATGAAGGCAAAGACTAGAATTATAAAAATTCAAGGGGGCAAATAGAGGATAAAACTCAAATTTTAGTTAAAACTAAGGTTAAAAGTATAGTTTTTTTAAAAATATGATGGAAGGCCACCACCCTCCGGAGCCCGTAGTGGCTCCTTCATTGCATACCAATATAAATTAAGACACATTATAAATATACAAAGTTTTGCAACACAATCCAAAAGAAGTGTCCAGATACATTATCAAAAATCTGTTGCAACAACTAATGACTGTGTAGTTTACTTTCAAATCAAGCATTCTCCAACTTATATAATCGTAAATTCTTAAGCCTTTGTATTGTTTTAATATTATTTTGTATTTATATTGCAGAAAATAAAAGATTGAGACTTAGTATAAGTTTACACCAAAAAAGAAGAGTTTCTAAAGTAGTTAAAGCCAAAATGAGGCTCGGAGCAACTAAGCGGTCAACTAGAAGCTAAAAGCAGTTGATCACTTGAGTTAAAAGAGCTAAAAAGCTCATTTGGACAGAAAATTGAGCATCGCTGCATCATGAAAGGGGCATCGTAGCACCTCTTGATCTGAGGCCTGGTGCTACAGTACCAAACTATGGTGCCGCAATGCCAACTCAACTTCCAGCATGCATGCAACTATGCTTCACCATTGCACAACCGCATGTCCTCTCATTTTTAGCAGAATTTGGGGGCATTTTTGGCCCTTGATTTGATACCAATAGATGGCCAAATTTTCCTCCTAGGTTTGTCATTTGGGTGCCCCATAAATGCTTACTTATGCCTCTATAGCAAGGAAGGAGAGTAAGAAAGGAAGCACACCTTTAAGAGCTATAAAATCCTAGAGAAAAGAGAGTTTTGGAGTTGAAATTTGGAAAGGGTATTTGGGAGAGATTGTTGAAGAATTAAAGGCTTAAAGTTCTACCTCTATAAAAAAAATTTCTCTTCATCTTCTCTCCTTAATCTTTAATAAAATTTGTATATGTGCTTATTTTATGAAGATATGTAGAATTATGAATTTCTCATTGAGATTAGTATTGGATTCTCCTATGTTGAATTAATTGTTATATAATGATATACCTTATACTTTGATTCTATATCTTGATTTCTATGCTTAACGCTTCTTGATAAATTGGACACTAATCGAATACATTAGTTCATAGAATTGATATTCGATAGAGCAAATTTTAGATACGACTATAGGATAGTATAACTTAGGATATTGTAGAGTTCAAAAGAGCATATAACTCTTTTGAAGAACTATTGAACATAATAAATTTGTAGTTTTCAGATTCGAAATGAAGATATTGGAGTTCGAAATTTATAAATAATTTCACTCGGTACTTAAGATAGGGAGTAGAAATACTTTCGGGTTCTTGGCTTATAAACTAAGAATAATTGATTAGAAAATAATTGGTGATCAAAATATATAGTTGATAGTTTAGTAAATTCAGTCCCCTAGTATATTTATTTATAGAAGATTCCATATTATATTTATGTATTTATATTTATATTTGTATTTATTTAATTTTAAAATTCATTAAGTTTGGTTTTCTAAATAAAATTAGATCATGATAATTTTGGTACTTAATGACAATTTAATATTCAATTCCTCGTGAGATCGACAACTCTCTTATCTCTTTATTACTTATTTATAACTTGTGTATTTGAGGTTGTTATATATATATATATATATATATATATATGTGTGTATTTGTATAACAACAACTTTCATGAACAATCCTTGAAATATTTCTAGATGTATTGAGGAATGTTCTCTACGAATTTGACTCTTCTTGATCAGCTGAAAACTCTTAATTACACATAAAAATATTTTTCCTTGAACACAAGAATTGATGTCACAATTAATTTAAGTGAATTAAATCAATCTAGAGAACTTTCCTTAAACAGACAAATCTATTGTAATAGATAACTTAAACAGAAAAATTTTTCCTCAGAAAAATTTTCCAATAATAATGATTAATGAGTGAAATAAATATGACAAAAATCATTCAAATAAATCAAGAGGTAAATTAAGCTTTAAATAGAAACTGGTCAAAGATATGATAAGATAATTTATCTTAATTACCCAAGATAGCTGATCACAAAAATCCCTTTGAATATATCCTATCAACCTTTTAGAAATAATAAATTTGGTAATTAAGCTCAAAAAGGAAAGAACAAAAAGTTTCTAAAAAATATATTCTCTCATTGTAAAATATGCTATGAGCAGAATAGAAAACCTGTTGCAACAAGTTATTACAATAATAGTAGACCTATTGTAACAACTTGTTATAAAAATCACAACTACTTGAGTTTGAAGTTTTTGCAATTTAAATTGCCAAAATCTTGGAACTAACAATCTCTCCCTTTAGTAGCTTTTTGGCAAAATCAATCACAAAACTTGATATAAAAACTCAAGCTCAAAAACTGCAAAATCGCATGATTAAATTCCATATGCACAATTCTCCCTGTATCAAACACAATCAAATATTCAAGAAAGATATGAATATATAGTGAAAGATCATAAGAGCATAAAACTCCCACTGAAAAATATAAACAAATATTAGAAACAAATTATCCATTAGTTTTTTATCTCTTTTTCTTTTTTGTCAAATGAAGGCCCTAAGACATCAAAACAATCAAATTGGTTCATCAGGTGCAGTTATTATTGCGACAATAGCTGGTGCTGATACTATTATTACACCTGTAGAGACTTCTGTGTCAAGACCAAATTTTCCCCCTTAACCATACCGTCTTTGCTTTTAACAGGCTTTCTCCTAGTGTTTTTGCCACTGTGAAAGATGAAACCATGAAGCTGCAAACACAAACGAAATAGAGAGAAGGAGAGAAAGAATTGCAGAAGAAGAGAGAAAAGAAGAAGCGTTTAGCAAGAAATAATTTAGGGTAGTATTTTTGAAGAAAAGAGAAAACAATATTTGCACCAAACCCCAATTAAAAAAATGATTTTAGGAAATTGAAAAATTCAGAAGATTCTTGCTAAAACCAAAACAAAAAGCTATAGATATTGTTGAAGCAGTGTGATCATCTTGCCAAACTTTCCTTAAAAAAAAAACCTTTTTTTTTTATTTCCCCTTTTTTAAAATACAAAAGAAATAAAATTAAAATAAATCTGGCCCAGATATAATAAAATCCTCAATATTTTGAAATGAAATATTTCTAAAATCAAAAAATTGGAAAATTTATTCTAATCATAAAAATGATTCTAGAATAAAACGAATTCTAAAATTTTTGCCAAGTAAATTTCCTAAATTATAGAAATCACTGAATAGACTGGACTGAGTAATGATTGGCTTACATTATTTTGACTTCATGAAATTCTTTTATACTTTTTAGGTAGTTGTTTTGTTTATATTTGACAAAATTTTTCATTAACTGCTACTGTCACTGTCATTTTCTTTAGTACTAACAACACCCATAAACAATAGTTTTCGCTTTAACAACCGAGGTAGCCATTTTCATATGTAGATTATCTTACATATTTTATAATACGTAAGCCCATATTACTTTTGGATGACTTTTACATTTCAGTGAAGGTAGTTTTTTTCCTTTCATGGTATCTATATACATAATATGAACTACACAGGAGATCAGTCTTGAGTTTGTGAGTCAAAATCCAATTCAAAAAATTCAATTCATCTGTGGCATTTGGAAATTCAATTGACAAAAATTTTGAAATCAATCTAATTAGACAATAAAATTTATAAAAAGAATAAATCTAATTTTTCCAAGATCTTAAGAATTTTTCTAATAAAAAATAGGTATAGTTCGTGCAGAATTTCGGCTGGAAAAATTAAAAGAAAATAAAAAAGAATAAATTCTCGAGGCTTTCCTTAAGGAATCAAATCTGACAAAACCAAGGGCTTTAGTCAAAATTTCAACAAACTATTTTTCTATTTCAACAAGATCTAAAGCAATTGTTTTAGATTCAACTAAATCTTTGATGAAGTGATTGACAAAATTTCAAACTCTAAATTAAGTAGAACCAAGCATTATATCGTTCTTACAATTTTGACCAATGATAATTCTATAAACAAAATGTTTGATTAACAATGTTTTGTCTACCCATTCTCTCTTGTAGCCTTTCTTAGTCAAGGAACCGGTCAATCTCTCACTATTCATTGTCACACAAGCCTTCTCCTGAGATAAAGCATAACAATTATCTAAGGATTTAGATCTTTCCAAAACATACTTGCCTAAAATGTTCAAAACTTGAAACTTTTCATTGGTGAACCTAATATACAAGCTCAAATTACACAATTGACTTATGTTAATTAAATTAGTATTAAGTCCCTCTCTATGTATGACCTCTTTTAGCTTTGGAAAACTTTCAATTTTAAGAGTTCATTTGCGAAAAACTCTTTCTTTGACTCTATCATCAAAGGTCACCATTCCTTTAGAAATAGGATTGTAGTTTGCCAGAATGGACCACACACAAGTCATATGCCTAGAATAACCATTATCCAAATACTACGAGCTAATTGTACCATTTCTTAGACACGTAAATGAAACAAAAAAATTAAAATCCAATATTCTTATCCATATCTTTTTGAAATTATTTCTTAAATCAATTGTTGGTTTTGAAGTTTTTCTTAGAGGAGATTCCAAAAATAATTTTTTAAAATAATTGTTTTCTAGAAAATTCATCATAGTAAAACATATAGATCGAATTTGACCTTTAACACTGCAAAACTGATAAGTAGGTATGAATCTCTTACCTTTACTTGCTGAAGACGATTTTGTTGTTTCAACAGTAGAAAAAGATTTTTTGAAATTACCAAATTTACTTGTTGTTACAATGTGTACAATACTAAGACTACTTCTGATTATTGCTTGATATCCTATTATTACAACAAGTGCTGACAGGTGCTGAAACTTTCTTCAAATCTGTTGTTACAAGAACATGTAAACTGGCAGGAGTAGAAAATGATTCATTCACAAAAAGTTTTTCTGTTCTTAATCTTTCACCTTTAAAATCAAGTCTAGTAACGTTACCAAAAAAATTACCAGATGACAAAATAAGATCGAATTGAGAAGAACCAGAATTGAGTATTTTAAGAGATTTCATAGCTCTATCAAGCTCAAAAGCAACCTCTTTCATTCTCTTCTCTTTTTCATGAACACTTTATTCCAATTTTTGAATTCTTTTGCATCAATTTTCTTTAAACTCAAGTAAAGAAGAAATGGATTTTAGCAAACCTCGGTTATCAGCACAAACTAATTCCCATTGTGCGTACAAAATTTTGTATGCATTACTAAGAGAAACTTCATCAACCTTCGAGTCATCACTGTTATCTGAACTATTTTCTACTCTATTGTTTTCTGATTTTTCAAATTCTATTGTAATATCATTGAAGCGGCAATATTGTTGTAACAGACAATCACTGTTGCAACGGAACCTGCAACTTCTAGTAATTTCAAATGTGAACCAGAAAATAGAGAGATAGTCAAAGAAACATGATTATTTACATTGTTATCATCTTTATCTTGGTTGCCATCAGACTTTTCATCACTGTATGGTGTGGCACATAAAACTACAAATATGGATCGGCCCAAACGGGCTGGCCCGACCCTAAGGCCAGGTTAGGCTAGGCCATGGTAGTTAACCCATCGGCTCAGGCTAGCTCGGTAACCAATTTCTTTTTTAAATTTTTTTTTAACTTGTAATTATTTTTAAAAATATGATATTTTTTCGAAATAGTATCGGTTTGGCCCAATTTTGGTCTAGCCCGGTATTTAGCCATTAGGCTATAGGGCAAGGCCGAGCTTCTTTTTTATATTTTTGAGCCAAGCCATACCAGGCAGCCTATATTTGTAGCTCTAGTGGCACATGATTTTGATTTTTTTTTTAAGAGTATTAGTACATTTTGATTAGATATGACTGAATTCATCACATTCTCTATACTTAACACTCTTATTATTTAAAAAACCAAAAGATTTAGAGGAAGAATTACCTTTGGAAGATTTGGATATGGAGGAGTTAGGTTTCGATGACTTGCCTACTTTCTTTAAAAAAAATTTGAAATTTTTTGTTAATAGAGTAAGATCGTCATCTTTATCTTCCTCATTCTTTTGGATGGATTTAAAAGCAATAGATTCCTCCTTTTTTTGTGCTTCAAAGTCATCTTAAAAGCACAAAGAGAAAACATCAGATCTTCCACCTTCATGGTGTCAAGATTCTTGCTTTCTTCAATCGTAATGATCTTAGGCTAAAAATGATGCGAGAGTGACTTGACGATTTTTCTCATAATAATAGCCTCAAAAATCTTTTCACCAAGAGTAAAAGACTTGTTAGAAATATCACAGAATTTTGTATAAAAATAAGAAAGTGAATCATCTTCTTCCATGCGTAATTCTTTAAATCTAGTAGTAAAAGACAAGAGTTTATTATGCCTAACATCACCTGAACCTTCAAAATTCATTTGAAGGACTTCCCACGCTTCCTTGGTAGTTTCACAAGAGGAAACCATTTTGATTTGCTCTACATTACAACTATTAAAAATGGCATGTAGAACCTTGGTATTGTAACTTGCTAGCAAGTCATCCTGGGATGACCAATCAATTTCATATTTCAATGGAATTGTACCATTATCTCCTTTAATCATTGGATGAAATCAACCAGTAAGAATTGATCTCCAAGCCTTAATGTCGAAGGCTTTGATGAACGCCTTCATCCTAGTCTTCTAGTAAGGATAGTTGGTACCTTCTAACAAGGTTGGACGTGAAATTGCATCTCCTTCAGACAAAAATGACATTCTTGCAAAAATGAATCAGAAACTTCCAAAATTTCACTAAATAAATATTAGTGACTCTGCTCTAATACCGATTGAATAATCCAAGATCGCAGTTATACCTATTTTTCGATTTATTATTTGAGACAAACAAATATAAAAGTGGGTTGTCATTGTTGTTCTAATAATGAGATAAATTTTGCTATTATTGCAACAATGGATTGTATTATTGCTGTTATAATACAGAAGTATTGAATATGTGCTTTATAGATGACAATCACAATGGAATAAAATGATAAACAATAAAAATAAATTACTTATTAAATTTTTATTTGGTTCAGCTATTTCTCAATAGCCTACTCGAAGAGGCTACACCTAGAGAAAGAAATGTATTACTAAAAATATTCAAAGTATACAAACACCAGCGACTTATTCAAGAAAAGACTCCCTCAAATCCTGAAATATTGTGTTAGATTCTTCTCTCAATATGTCCAACGAGCTCCACTTATTTTATTTGACTTCATGCTCTTGAACTCTCTTCAATAATTGGATCAATTTTCTCTGCTACGGCGTACTTTCATTTCCGCATACTAGGACTCCCTCCAATATACTAGAACCTATCTTCTCCTAAAGAACACCCAGCTTTTCTCTTGAAGGACTCTTACAATGTCAGGTATTTTTCCTAGAACTAATTACTTTAAGAATATTTAAGGCTAACACAAATAAAAACAAACTCCTAAAGACTCTATTACAAAAGTTCTCTTCTTCTCACACTTTTGAGGACAAAAACACTAAATAAAAAGCTCTCACTTATATAAAAAGCTCTCACAAAACCTTGGACCTAACAATTTCATTCACAAATTAAAGAAAAATTTGTGAGACTTTACAAGTGTTTGGATTTGAAGAAATCTAGAAGAGAAAATCAAAGGTGTTTGATTTGTTGATGTTCATAGGCAAATGTACTTGTATAAAATCAACTTATCAATAGTGAACAATAATTTCACTCGCAAATTAAAGAGAAATCTATAAGATTTTACAAGTGTCTGGATTTGGAGAAATCTGGAGAAGAGAATCAAAGGTGTTTGATATATTGATGTTCGTAGGCAACTTCAGAAAAATGAGATCACTCTAATTAAAAGCAAATTCAATCTCGTGAAAAATTTCTTAGTTAAAAGCGATGTATTTATTCCTTGTTATTATGATTAAAACATACTTATTAAACTCAATCGTATCAACAAAGAGGAAGTCGAAAAAATTGTTTTATTTTTTCCGCTACGTATTCAAATTTTAAATAAGATACTTTTTATATAAAACTTGGGAACTAAAATAAGTCTTCATAGCCAAGATAAATAACTGCGATAGGCTTGTGGATAAATCTAACCTTCGACAAGCTGAACCAGTAGCTGCCAAATTGCTCTACCATAACTGCATTCAAGAAACAGAAGATCCAGGACTCAACGCCCCAGCTGCAAAGACGACATAAAGAAGCCAAATGTTCACCAATTAACTACAAAGCATCTTCACTAGGAATACAACGACTAAGTAAATGCCAAGACAAATAGGAACGAAATGGCTGGATATAATTAGACCACATATATTTACTACATGACGGAGTACTCAGATACCTTCACAAGCAAAGACGGAGCAAGGAATTTAATAAAGATAAGGCAAAAATTAAATATGTTATAATAGTAGAATGACCTAACTCAAAATTTAAGGGTATACTTAAAATTTTACAGTAGAAGAAAAGTAATAAAATTTTAGGCATAAGAATGGAAATAATCATAGGCAACATATATATTCTAGTTTTAATACTTCTATTTTTTGGGCCTACTTATTATATGATCATACGTTAGATGCATTAGATATGGTTATACTGCATAGGACTAAAAAGCAGGGTCCTACCATAGCTTCTCCCAAAAAGTTATACCCTATATATTCTATAATTTTCCCATTACCTAACCCATTAGCTATTCATTTATAATTCTCTATATGAAAATGTTAAAAAAAATTATTGCAAATAATAATAAATCTAGAAAAGTAAGTACCGTAAAAATAAAGCAAATAGCATAGTAAAATCAATCACAATTAATTTATTATAATAACAATCACGATAGAAATAATCAAAATAAAAAAAAAATTAAGGAAATCAAAATGAGTTTTGTGTTTCATATAATTTTCTTAAAACAGTTACGCCTCCTCACCGGAGTACCTAGAGAAATGCTAACAGTATCTGTTTTCCAAGATAAAACAGTTCACGAATAGCAATGTCGTAATTGCTACTCCAAATAAACTAAGCAATGTCCAAACTCTTTTACCAGGACTCAAGAGAGCTCAACCACACCAGTAAAAGAAGAACTCAAACTTTCTAACTATCAACTAACTATTTCATAACTACCACAGAGAGAAGAAGGAAGAGAGAAATAAACTCAGAATACTTTTGTGTATGTAAAAGTAAAGGAGAATGTCTCCTTTTATAATATTCATAGGGGAACAAAGCAATTAACAGCACATTAATATGGCTAAAAATGTTTAACTGTTACAACATAACTGCCAAAATATTTTGGCTGTTATATTACATTTTGGTTGTTACAACAAATTTTATGAGGTCAAGTAAATAAATTTTGTATCTCCAGACCGTTATATTTCCAACTCTAGAACCTTCTGGCAACACATTTATGCTTGAAAAAAAAAATAGCAAAATATTGGCAGGCCATGGTGGGGCTTTTTGGACCGATATTCGTGCCCACAGGACATGCAAGCATACATAAGCATATGCTATTCGGTCTGTGATTTCCACCCCCTTATATGTGCACGCAAGAGAGAGTCTCTTAACACATCAAGTTACTAACTAAAAGTTAAGCAACTCTATATATATATATCTTTGCCAAATGCTATTTTTTCCATGTGGGATTTCTCTCACTTCCTATGATTTTTCCATTCTAACCTCCTCACTTTGGATTTCAATTTCTTATTCATCCAGGCTTTATTTTAGACATATGAATAAAGAGTTTCCATCAACACGAAGTAGATTCAACTCATTTTCATGGTTTAAAATGGCTATTTACAATAGTTTTCTAAACTATTTTTCTAATAATTCCCTACATTAATGAAATTGACGGCTTAAGATACAACAAACATGGTGATAGTATTTGACGATCGAAACCCATATAGGATTGGTAAGTGTTACCCTTTGAACCTTCTTTTCTGAAAATAGTTTATTTTACTAACTAAATAGTAGGCACGATGTCCTTAAACTATTTTTCTATTTCGATAAATGATAACGTATCTCACACAGGAATCTTCCTGACACTTTTCAGTTCTCACTGTTATATTCGTTTTGGCCATAAACATATGTCTAGTTCTGTAATAGTTTAATAAGAATTGCACCATACTAATTCCTATTGAAGCGACCTTACTTTTCTCTCACATAGATGATGACTTAAGAGTAACCCATATTACTCTACTCGAAACCCTAGTTTTCGATGCATAAGAATTATTAAAAGTATAGCTTAATCTTTCTTCTTATGGACACCAATATTTCATCATAGGAATAGATATGGGGAGATCTCCACAGTGATCCAACATAGTCTTTACAATTAAGTTGTCCCTTTTAAACCTAAGTCTTAGGATCTCCAGTCAACTAGATTAGGTATTCACTATATCGACTTATTCTTTCATGGATTTTGGTCTCATTCCCCTTTATGACTTTTCAACTAACTCTCTATTCAACCCTTTGATTAGTAGTTCCGCAATGTTTTGACTTTATATAATCCACAAAGATAACTCCAGTTAAGAGTAATCATCTAATAATATTATGTCTATGACGAATATGTCAAGATTTACTATTATACATATTGTTATGTGCTCTTCCAATTCCAGATTGACTATTATAATGTATGCAAATTGCATGCACATGCTTTGGCGATCTTGAAATATCCTCTAAGAAGTTTTGGAGCCATTCTGCTTTTTTCTCACATTTATCTAGTGCAATAAATTCAGATTCCACAGTAGATCTTGTAATAACAGTTTGTTTTGAGAATTTCTATAACACTATTGCATCTCCTAGTGTGAACACATAACTACTAATAGACTTCGAGTCTTTAATATCAGATATCGAATTCACGTCATTGTAACCTTCAAGTATAGAGGATATCTTGTATAGTGCAGCCCATAACTTCGTGTAAAGCTCAAGTATTTTAATACTCGTATAATCCATTGTCAATGCTCAACTTCAATAATACTTGTATATCTATTTAGTTTACTAACTAAATAACCGATATCTGGTCTTGTACAGCTCATTAAGTATATTAGACTGCTTATCACTCTAGAGTATTCTACTTGAGAGACACTCTCTCTTTTATTCTTGGATAAATATAAAGTTAAATCTATTAGTATTCTGGTAACTCCAGAATTATCTTTATCAAATTTTCCAAGAATATTATCTTCATAATGTAATTTACTTAAGACAAACCTATCTGAAATTCTTGAGGCTTTCACTCCCAAAATGACATCAACTAAACCATGTCTTTCATATCAAATCTTGAATTCAACATATTTTTGGTAGATTTGATCATTTTATCATCACTACTAATGATGGACATATCATCAACCTAATGACATAAAATGACATAACCATTTTCGGTATCTTTGACATATATACATTTGTCACATTCCTTAATTTTAAATCCATTAGCTATCATAGCACTATCAAATTTTTCTTATCATTGTTTAGGGGCTTGTTTTAATCTATATAATGATTTCACTAACTTACAGGCATTCTTTTCCTGCCCTAGTGCAAAAAAACTTTTAGGGTATTTTATGTAGATCTCTTCTTCCAGTTCTCCATTTAAAAGGCTATTTTTATATCTATTTGATGTATTTCAAGATTCTGTCGAGCGGCAATCATAAGCACCATCCTAATAGAATTTATTCTCGTCATAAAAGAATAAGTGTCAAAGTAGTCCTGGCCTTCTTTCTATCTATAGCCTTTAATTACAAGTCTCGCCATATACTTATCAATCGATCCATCAACTTTTATTTTTCTTTTAAAAATCCATTTAGAATCTAATGATTTACATCTAGGAGAAAGCTCCACTAGTTCTTAGGAATCATTTATAAGATAGAATTAATTTCGCTCTTAATAGCCTCTTTCTACAAAGGTGCTTCAGTAGAGCTTATACCCTCAGTATATGTTCAAGGCTCACTTTTAGCAAGTATGTCAGAAAATCTGGACCAAAAGATTTTCCTATCCTTGCTTTCTTATTCCATTGAGGTTCAACCTTGGTTTCCTTATTTTGATCTTGGTCCTGACTATTCTCAATAATAGTCTAATATGTTTGTTTCGACGAACTTGCTTCTTTTTCAGATTTACAAGGAAATACATATTTAAAGAATGATGTACTCCTTGATTCTATTATCGTGTTCTTATGTGTGTCTTAGATTTTTGACTCATATACAAGAAATCGATAAGTACTACTGTTATGTATATAGGGAATAAAAATGCAGTCAATAGTTTTTGGACCAATTTTCACCTTCTTAGGTGTTGATACGACCACTTTGGGAAAACATCCCCATAAATAATTGTAAGATAGTTTTCTTCCTTTCTATAACTCATATAAAGTCTTTTCTATTTTCTTTTTGGATACCTTATATAAAAGGAAATTAGTCGTCAAAATGGCTTCTCCCACATGTTCTGGGTTAACCTAGAAATTATTAATATTGCATGCATTATTTCTTTCACAATACAATTCTTTCGCTCAACAACTCAAGTTGACTGAGGCAAGTAAGGTATTGTAGTTTCGTGCATGATTCCATACTGTGTACAAATTTCCTTAAAAAGTGAATCATACTCTCTACCTTGATCAGGTTTTAGCACCTTGATTTTCTTACTGAATTGATTCTCAACCTCAATCTCATTCTCATTCTCATTCTTAATTTTCTCTATAGCTTCGTCCTTGAATTTTAGTAAATACACATAATAGTATTTTGTACTATTATCGATAAAAGTAATAAAATACTTATTATCTCCCCTTGTTTGTACAAATTTTAAATCATAAATATCACTATGAATTAAATCAAGGGATTCAGTATTCATCTCAATACTTTAAAACGATGACCGAGTCAGTTTTTCCTCAACACAAGTTTCACACTTGTGTTTTAAATCAATATTAAAAGTGAGTATATAGTTAAAGTTAATTAATCTATATAAAGTATCATAATTAATGTGTCCTAGTCTACTATGCCATACATTAGAAAAGTTAAGCAAATAAGTAGAAAAACTAGCTTTATTATTATTTGGCATAATAGTCATTACATTCAGTTTAAAAAGCCCATCATATACATAGACATTCTCCACATATAATCCACTCTTAGGAAAAACTACTTTATCTAACTCGAACATTATGTGGAATCCATATTTATTCACAACGAACTAGATACTAAGTTCTTGTGGATCTCCGACATATGCAACCATCGTTTAGAGTCGGCTCTTTCCCAAAGATCATCTTCAAGACCACTTTGCCTTGGCCTTCAATAGTGGATGTTGCAAAGTTTCGCATAAATAACTACTCCCCATTCTCAAGTGATTTGAAGGAAATAAACAAACCTTTGTCAGAGCATACGTGTCAAGTGATACTAGTGTCAAGCCACCATTCTTTGGAATTAGATCAAACTAAGTTTACTTCAGAAACTACTGCACAAAAGTCTATGTCAAAAATCTCTTGTATGATTTCATCCATTACGTTAGTTCTATTCTTCTTCTTTTTTGAAAGTTGGCAGTCTAAAACCTTGTGACCGATCTTGTCACAATTAAAGCATTTCCCTTAGAATTTCTGCTTCTTTTTTACTCCATCTTTAGGCCCTAACTTCTGGCTTGGCTTTTTAAGTCTATTCTTCTAGGCTTTAGAGTCTTAAGAATGCTCTACAATATTTGCCTTAGCTACAAGCATGCTAAATGATGCTCCTGAATTTTTAGTATGTCTGTTGTCTTCCCTAATGCAAAGTCTAACAAGAAGCTCTGTAAGGTTCATTATCTTTCTCTAGTGTTTGAGATGGCTCTTGAAATCCTTCCATACAAGAGGTAGCTTTTCAATAATAATAGCTATTTGAAAGGGTTCACATATGACCATCCCCTTAGCCTGAATCTCATGGAGAATCAGTTAAAACTCTTGAACTTGACTGATTGCTATTTTAGGATCGACCACTTTAAAGTCTAGGAAGCACCTCACCATATATTTCTTAGACCCAGTATCCTCAATCTTATATTTATGGTCTAGTGACTCCCATAATTCTTTTGTCGTCTTTTTATTACGATATACGCTATATGAAGAATCGGTCAAACTGTTCATTACATAGCTATGATATAGGTAGTCATACTATTTCCAAGCATCAACTACAACGATGACTTGGAAGTCTTACTCATTTTCGTTGCCTTTTAGAGCCTCTTCAGTCAAGAACCTCGCAAGGTTTAATGTTATCAGATAGAATAACATCTTTTGTTGTCACGTTTTGAAGTTCAACCTATTGAACTTCTTAGGCTTCTCTCTATAGTGCACTGCAAGTACCACCGGAGTCATAACAAGGGTTGACATTTGAGCCACAACAGGAATAGGCACAGTATCACATCAAGAGTAGGCCCTTGGGCCACAACAATATTATTTGATCAGTTGTTATTTCTGAAAAAGAATAGTAAATCCAATGAGATTTCTTTTTCTAGAAATAAACGACAATAATTAAAAATTACTCTATAGACAAACTCCCAGGAAAGACCACGAAGGGGTCACAAACGATCTCACTTAAAATCCAGCCTTCTTAGACTGAATTTGTCTAAATTGTAATTTTTTAACTATCACAATTTATTAAAAAAATATCTCTAATAACATAATACACAAATCTAGATGTATTATATAAAGTAATAACACATAAAATCCATATAACTCTTTTAAGATTGTTAGAAAAATTATTATAAATAATAATAAATCTAGAAAAGTAAATACTATAAAAAAA